>JAODAL010017606.1:0-77222 GCA_025379985.1 Phyllomedusa bahiana
CGAAGACAAACTACTTTTCAGCGGGGTTTTGGGGAAAGACAGGGCGGAAGGGAAAATCGATTCTAACGTAGTGGAATTTGTTTAGAATTTCAGGAAAACTTCGATTCTGAACGAAGTTGAAGTGTGGGGTGATTTGCGGGATCGAAGCGTGTTTTTAATTGATTAAATGGCCGCAAGCAAATGGCGTGACACGGGGCAGAGAAGTCTAGGATGAAGAAAGGAGGACCCTCAATGACATGTGCAGAGATGAAGCCAATCAGAGACCGGCCAGATTCTGTGAGGTCACCGCACTATAAAAGTCCGGACGCGACGCTGGCTGCTCACACTCCTCTCACTGTGCCGTGCTGCAGCTGCTGCAGAGATCTCACACAAAAGAAATTTGTTTTTTAACAGCGATTTTTGGTGGGTGTCACTGCTTCTATCAGAGACTGCTCCTCTTCCGTTATAATTTTGATTCAGTTTGTGGGGTATTGTAATTGAAGTCCAGTGTGCGTCCAATTCTGCTCCATATACATTTTAATGCCATCTGGTCAGTTCTGGAGCACATTGAATATCCAAGGGTTGTCTAAGCCTGTTTGTGCTTTTGTATTCAGTAAAAGAAACGGCGTTTTTACAAGCCACATACCAGTTAATATTTTGCTGCTGATTTCTGTAGCGCAATTTATATCCGAGGGTTAATTAAGTGTGTTTCTGCTTTTGTAGTCAATAAAATAAATGGTGTTTTTAAACGCGAAAGACGAGGAAATTTTTCCTGGTGATTTCTGTAGCATAATTTATATCTGAGGGTTAAATAAGCGTGTTTGTGCTTTTGTAGTCAATTACATAAATGGTGTTTTTAAACGCCAAAGACGAGGAAATTTTTCCTGGTGATCTCTGTAGCAGAATTTATATCCGAGGGTTAATTAAGCATGTTTGTGCTTTTGTAGTCAGTAAAAGAAACAGCGTTTTTACAAGCCACATACCAGTTAATTTTTTGCTGCTGATTTCTGTAGCATAATTTATATCCGTGGGTTAATTAAGCGTGTTTGTGCTTTTGCAGTCAGTAAAAGAAACAGCGTTTTTACAAGCCACATACCAGTTAATTTTTTGCTGTTGATTTCTGTAGCATAATTTATATCTGTGGGTTAATTAAGCGTGTTAGTGCTTTTGTAGTCAGTAAAAGAAACGGCGTTTTTACAAGCCACATACTAGTTACGTTTTTTGCTGATGATTTCGGTAGCGCAATTTATATCCGAGTGTTAATTAAGCGTGTTTGTGCTTTTGTAGTCAGTAAAATAAACGGTGTTTTTAAACGGCAAAGACGAGAACATATTTCCTGGTGATTTCTGTAGCATAATTTATATCCGAGGGTTAATTAAGCCTTTTTGCCTTTTTCTTATTCAGCAAAATACGCGGCATTTTAACACGCCACATACCAGTTAATCTTTTCCTGGTGATTTCTGTAGCGCAATTTTTATCCAAGGGTTACCAACCCTTTTAGTGGGTTCATTTGGGAAAATAAGTTTGTGTATTTATCAAAACAATATCTTTTAAACGTGTCGAAAATTATTGAAAAACGTTGCAGACAAAAGGGGGGGGCAGGCTCTTTACATGCGAGTGGCAGGGGCAAAACTTTCCGGAGCAAAAAAAGGTCGCACACAGTAAGGGGAGTCACACAGGGGTCAGTTAGTGGGGGCCCAGAACTCCCCGGGGTGTCACTAGCACCGTGTGTTCCCCGAAACCCCAAGGGGTTTCTGGATTAGTTGATAGGTCACTTTAAGGAGTCTGGGGTCTGAAAGACCTTTTGGTCTGCCACTGAAAGAAAAGCTTTTTTTGAAAGGACTATGAATTTTGACCGAATTATGGTAAAAGTGGGCAGAAGGGAGAAACGTATCTTATAATACTAGGTTTTCTTATAAGCTTTGCACCATTTTTTAAATTTGCAATCTATTTTGCTGCCCTCTTCCCCCCTTTTCCTCCCCCTCAGCCTCCAAAAAACTTAACATTAGCCCCTTCTCCTTCCCTCTACCATGCCGCATCTCATGCATTACTTACTTATTTTACCAACCCCCAAACCTTCCTCTTGCAGGGGGGCTCGCAAACATCGTCATATTCAAGTAAACCATTGCAATACTTTCATTCCCCTGCTTTTTTTTTGCAGGAGAATTCTCCCAACCCGGTCCACCTTCCTTTTACTGCTCACCCACCCTTTCTCCCACAAAAACCCCTGCAAACCCTGCGTAATTTTGGTTTGACGTCTTTTCCTCCCCATTTTAAAGTGCTTTGGGGAACCCCCGATCCGTCTGTAAAAAAATCACTATGCCCATGCCCTGTTCCTTTCTAACTCGCCATTGCAGCGCTTTTCCCAGGTGCCTGAGGGTCTGGGGGAAAAAGTAAAAGCTCCCTGCAGACTTTCTCCACTACAAAATCATGCTAGGATCTACCACACCCCCTTCACTGTGCCAAAAAAAAATATTTCACCCCCCCTCATCTCACTTTTCCAAACCAACCCAAAAACGTTGTTTGACCCCTTTTCCACCCCTTTCCTCAGGCCAAAGTCAACCCTGGTCATTGCCCGTGCTGAAGACCTGGCCTTTCACTTAAAGACAAAATTTTCAGCTCGGCAAACACACATCAAAACCCCCAATTAAAACCCCCCTGTCCTTCCCCACCATTTAATTGTCTCACCCCTTGACCCACTCAAAGAAAAAGGCCAGGTTTTCTTGTTGCTCCCCCCCACCATTTGTTTAAGTGACCCCATGCCCTCCCCCCTTTGGGGTGCAGTCATTTCCCCCAGCTGTCCTCTCCACCTCACTAAAACTGTAACCTCTCTTCTCCACGGGGTTTTTCCCCCATTTTCCTTTAAACCCTGTTATAACTCCCTTTACTTAAAAAGCCCTCTCTGGACCCCCCCTGCCCCCCAAACTCCGACCTCTCTAACCTGCCCTTCATCCCAAATCCTGAACGCTGGTCTACTTGGCCTGATCCCTATTTCTCTCTCTAACCCCTTTTTCTAGCCCCTCTGCAATCCGGTTTCCGCATCTTACACCCCCACAAAACTGTTTTCTAAAGTTTCAAATTTCCTGCAGCAAAATCGCAGGGTAAGTACTCATTGCTGCTTCTTTGGATCTCTTGCAGCTTTTAAACATTTTTTATCACCACCTCCCCTAAACATGTCCCGCCTCGGGATCCGGACACCGCCTCTCTTGGTTTTCTTCCTACCTCTTGACCCCTCCTTCAGTGTTTTTTTTCCGGTTCTACCTCCTCCCTTTCCTCTTGCTGTCGGGGTTCCTCAGGGGCCCTTCTTGGGCCTCTCTCTTTTCCTCTACCAGCCCCCCTTGGACAAACCTCAGTAAAAATTTTGGGTTTTCCCGTCCATCTCACGCTGATAACACTCAATAACACTTCGCCCCGAGACATCACTCCTGCCCCGCACAAAACACCAGTGATTGTTGTCCGCTGTTCTGACACATGTCCCCTTTTTATATCCACTAAAAAACCCACTAAAATGAAATTCTAGTCATCCCCCCCATCTACTAACCGACCTCACCCTGCTATTTCTTTCCCATGTTGGGGGACCCCCCATAAACCCCCTAGGCAGCGGCACGCTTTTTGGGGTTATACTAGACCGATTGACCTTTCCCCCCCATACCAATCCCCTTTCCCGTCCTGTCCCCCTGCACCCCAAAACATCTCCAAATCCCTCCCTTTTCATGTGGGAAATACCAAACCCATTGTTGCTCTTATTCATTCTGTCTCGATACTGTAACTCCCCCCTTGTTGGTCTTTCCCTCTGAAAACTTCCCCTCTCCAATTGTCCCGAATGCAGCAGCAGGCTTGTTTTCTTTTCCAGCCGCTTATGATGCCCCTACCTTGTCTCTCTGTACTGGCTGCCCATTCATTACAGAAACAAAATAAAAATATCACTCTCCAATAAGGCTCTCCACAGTGCTGACCCCCAAAATCTCCTCCCCTTTTCTCTGTTACCACCCTACCCCTCTCTCCCCTTGCATGATCTAAGATACAAACCTACTCATCCCCAACCCCCATGCCCGTCTCCCAAAATTTTGACGTATTGCACCAGTTCTCTGGAACATGTTACCCCTGGGTTTTTAGGGACCTCAAACCCTCACAGTTTTAAGTGCCTCTGAAAAATCATCTTTTAGACAAACCCTATCAAGATCCCTATTTTCAAAACCCCCCCAAAATTTTGTCAAGATTCGTCACTTCCCGCATTTGGACCCACAGCACTTATCTGTATTAAGTATGGTTGGATGGCGGTTCATCCACATTTTATGTATACTAACCCATATTTTGTAACATGGTGGGCCTTGTAAACTAACCTTGTCACCTTTGTTTCACCCATCACCTAAAAATTTAAACTTTGCAAGCAGGGCCCCCACACCTCGGTCTCATTTGTCATGCTTTTTATATGAAAGTTGGGTTTTTCTGTGGGTTTTTTCCCCCTATATTTTTAAAAATTGCGGAATTGTTGGGCTTAATTTTTAAAGATTTTATTTTTTTTAATTTATTTTAGGTCATCCACTTCCTCAAGTGACATCTGACAACCCCAGCCCGAATCTGTGGGACGTTAGACACAACCCCCTTGTTGGCTTGGGGGAGTGGGTCACGGCCCCCATCTGTCCTCAACCCGCCTTGTCCCCTCCCGGTTCCCTCAGCCAGAGATCTATTGTGGTTGGGGGTCACGCCACAACACCCAGGGGTTTTTAAAAATTGGGGACATAGCAGCACTTGGCAGCGAAGAAGTGGGGCCGACATCCCCTGCTTCTTGAGTAGGGGCAAAAATATGGATATGGGGAGTGGGATGGGGGGTCATTTGTGAGGGGTCAGCCTCTGCATACCAAACCGTTTAGGAGGCAGCAGTGAAATCCCCAAAAATAATCGATGAGATGAAGCCCACGACTTGGGAGCCCGGTGAAGCAAGGGCTTATATCCCAGGGAAGAGGGGACCAGCTTGCACGTCAGCGCAGCGCAGCCACGTGGGTGTGTGGCCCGGAGTCAGCGGGTAGCAGCATGCGTGGTCGGGTGAGTCAGCAGGTGCAGCAGTGGTGGTCGGGACCAAAAGGGCCCCGGGGAAGAAAACCCGTTCGCGGTCCAGAAAGTGCGGCCAGGGGGTCAGTGAGGCAGCGGCGGTAGTAGTATAGTGCGGAGAGTTGGGGGATAAAATCAGACTCGGGGGTTGTCAGTTCTTTTCTAAGACACTGGAGGAGGGCCTAAAAATGGGGTTAGTGAATTGGGGCAGAAAAATGAAGGGGGGCTTGGGAGCTAAAAGTTGGCACCAGGCCCTGCGTCAAAAAACATGCACTCACCTCCGGGGGTGGAAACGTGGCTCAGTGTGGGGTCCTTTCCCGCCGCGCACGCAGGCCCGTGGCACGATGCCATTTCAGCCCGTCAAAAGGGTCCACAACCTCTGAGAAGGGAGCTGTTTCTCTTTGCATATCTTTCCCGGTTTCCCGAATCCTGTTCCTACTCATGGGCCAGCGTCGTTCAACAAGGGCCCAAATTTCAAAGGACAACATATTGGGCCAACTCCTAAGGTGCAGAAGCTGACCCCGGGTCCCGTCAAGTTTTTGGTACTGCAGTCCCCCCTTTTTTAAAAGGTGGAAATCTGTACCATTTTAGAGAATGAATGGCCTGTGCCGGGCGGGTGAAGAGTTTAAAAAAAAACCTTTTTTATTTTTTCCCAAAAAAAGGATACCACCCTTCACAAATATTTAAACGAAGTGGGGGCCCGTCCTTGACTTCCGGTTTGTTCCAAAGTGCACGCAGCGCGGACGTGTGGAGCGTGTACGGGAGGGACAAACATGTCCTTTTGGGGCCCACTGGGTGAATGTGCTTCCCGCCCAGCCACGCCAAAATTGGCAGGGGAGACTGCCTTTCTCCCCATTTAAAAAAGCGCTCCTGGCCAATGTCCCGCCCCCCTCCTCCACCACCACCAACTTCAGCCTCCACAATGCTGCTCCTCATACCACTTGTAGGGAACAGCGTGTCATGAGTTTACTCGGCTTGCCTCGGCGAAAACGAATTTACACAGGGGAGGAACTTTCCGCGTTTTGCAGCAAGAAACGATGTGTGGCTTTCTCCGCGCCAAAGCAAAAAAGGAACCATGGAAAAAAACAAAGGGGAAACATTTTGTCCCTGCTCACTGAGGAGGGATGACCAATGCACCCCGCATGGCACAATGTTCCCAAACTGGTTTTGAAAAGGTTCCTGAAGTCCCTTTCCCCCAATCTTCAGAAGATTCCCGAAAATTTGGGCCCGGGAAAAGTGGGGGCACTTTTAAACCAAACCCCACAAAGCCAGGCCCATCCACCTTCCAGTTGCAGCGGGAAAAACGACCTCCCCCCAACCACTCTGATATTTCGATGTTTTCCACCCTTTTAAATTCCAAAAAAACCCCATTTTTGGACCCACTGTAAAGAACAGAGGGAAAGGCCCCTTAAAGAATTTTTTTATGATCCAGGCGGACAAAGGAGTACCCCCCTGTGAAAATTTGATGTCAGTCAGTGAACCCCGTTCATTGCTGACACCCGCCTTTTGCTGAGGCCGGGTTTTAGGAAGGGTCGTTATTTGTCCCCGTTTCCCAGGACTACAGGGTTTTAAAAACGTCATTCCACTGCTTCATGTCCTGGAGCAAAAGCTGCAAAAACTGTCTGGGGGGAGGGAAATGGGGAAAAGTGGGGACTACATCTCGGGCCCCTGATCCCCGGGGGCCCCTTTAACTGGAAAGGGGGGAGGGGACATTGAAACACAAGCTTGTCTGGTTAAATTAAATTTTTTTTCCAAACCCGGTGACAAGGGAAAAAAGACAGGACAGGGTGGAGAGGTAGAAGGGGGGATTTAGGGAAGATGAGGCAGAAAGCCCCCCAACACCCTGTTTAGATACCCGGGAGATGGAGGCAGGGAAACCCCCCAGGTCCCCTTGCGCACATTTGGGCCCCCAGCATGCTGATTTTGCCTGGGCTAGTGACTAGAAATTTGTTTCGTTTCAAACCCCCAATTTCCCGGGAAAAAAATAACTTCGTCCCGAATTGTATACATTGGCACGAATCACGTATAAAAAAACAGCTATTTCCAGGCTGTGCACCGAGCCTGCATAGTGCTGTAGAATGTTGTGCCATGCTTAAATATGGCAGAAGGGACATTGGTTTGGTCTTCATACAATGTTTGTGTTTTAAGTAATGAACGCACATGACTGCCGATGCGCTTAGAATCGCTTCACAATAAAAATAACAGGGCCCATAAGAGGGCCAAACAGACCAAAAATCTGAAGGGTGAATGTAGACTGATAACGTTATGCGAGCGACAGCTGGAAAAAAACAACTGAGGGCTCAGGCAACATCAGTGACAGAGAGTAAGGGGACGGGAGGCTGGCAGCCATAGCAGCATGAGGTCAGAGAGTGGCACAAATGACATTCTGGAGGTGGCAAAACAGGAGTAGGGGCTCACAGAGAGAACAATGACACAGTGTCTAGGTCACGGCAGCAGCCATATGCAGTCAGCATGAGGTTCAATACAGTGGCACAATGACACAGTGTTGTAGGTCACGGCAGCAGCCACAGCAGCAGCATGAGTTCAGACAGTGGCACAATGACACAGTGTGTAGGTCAACGGCAGCAGCAGCATGAGGTCAGGCATGGCACAATGTCACAGTGTGTCGGTCAGGCAGCAGCATGAGGTCAACAGTGGCACAATGACACAGTTGTAGTCACGGCAGCAGCAGCATGAGTCAGGCAATGGCACAATGACACAGTGTTAGGTCATGGTAGTCAGCATAGGCCAGGCATGGCACAATGACATTCCAGGAGTGGCATAAAACATGAGTATCCACAGAGTGGGACAATGACACAGTTGGTAGGTCACTGCAAGCACCACAGGAGCAGCATGAGTCAGACATGCAACAATGATCACAGTGGTAGGTCCATCCGCAGCCACAGGACCAGCATGAGTCAGACTCATTGGCACATTACGATTACTGGAGGTGGCAAAAACAGGAGTAGGCCACGCGTGGAACAATGACACAGTGATTAGGTCACGGCAGGCAGCACATGAGGTTCAGACAGTGGGGCACAATGACACAGTGTGGTAGGTCACGGCAGCAGCCACAGCATCAAGCATGATGGTCAGACCAGTGGCACAATGAAAGAGTGTGTAGGTCACTGGCAGCCAACCACAGCACAGCATGAGGTTCAGACAGTGGCACAATGACCATTCGGTAGTGCAAAAACCAGTAGTAAGGGGCCACAGATGGACAATGACCTACAGTGTGTAGGACACCGGCGCAGCAGCCACAGAACAGCAAAAAAAAAATGAGTCAGAACATTGGCCCCAATACATCAGTGTGTAGGTCCACGGCACAGCAGCCACATCGTTGCAGCGATGAGGTCAGACAGTGGCACAATGACACAGTTTGTAGTCACGGCAGCCGCAGCATGAGGTCAGGCAGTGGCACCATGACACCGTGTGTAGGTCCACGGCAGCATCATGAGTGTCAGGCAGTGGCACAATGACATTCTGGAGGTGTCAAAAAACAGGAGTAGCCACAGAGTGTGACAATACACAGTGTGTAGGTCACGGCATCTACCACAGGAGCCAGCATGAGGTCAGACAGTTGCACAAATCACACTCTGGAGGTGCAAAAACAGGAGTATAGGCCACAGAGTGGACAATGACAACAGTGTGTAGGTCAACGGCAGTCAGCACAGGAGCAGCATGATGTCAGACAGTGGCAACAATCACATTCTGGAGGTGCAATACAGGAGTAGGCCACAGAGTGGGACAATGACACAGTGTGTTAGGTCACGGCAGCAGCCACAGGAGGCAGCATGAGGTCAGACAGTGGCACAATGCACATGTGTTTAGGTCACGGCAAGCAGCACAATGAGGTCATACAGTGCACATGACACAGTGGTGTAGGTCACTTACAAGCAGCAGCATGAGTCAGACAGTGGGCACAATTGAAACAAGATTGTAGGTCACAGCAGCAGCCACAGCAGCAGTATGAGGTCGACAGTGGCACAATGACACAGTGTGTAGTCACCTCAGGCCGGGGACAGCAGCAGCATGAGGTTCAGGGACAGTGGCACAATTACCAGTGTGTAAGGTCACGCAACAGCCACAGCAGCAGCATAGGTCAGACAGTGCACAATGACATTTTGGATGTGGCCAAAAACAGGAGTAGGCGCACAAGGGGGACAATGACCACAGTGGTGGAGGTCACGGCAGCAGCCACAGCAACAGCATGAGGTCAGAATAGTGGCACAATGACACAGTGTGGAGGTGGATGGCAATACCAGTCCCTGGTAAAGATGGTTGTTGCAGAATGGGAAACTTCAGCAGATGTGTGGCAGTCAAAAAGGCCGGTTGGCGGCAACAGAATAGTGGCTGAGAGGTAGTTTGAAAACCCAGACACATTTCTCACCAGTTTGGGTTGAGGCTCATGGCTGATGTAGTCCTGAATCGCCTAAGCCATTGGTGTGTGTAAATCCTGGGCCCGATCCACGGCCTGATTCATCTTGACAAAGGTCATTCGTTTCCACATTCCCTTGGAAAACAAGCCGTTCTCCTTGGGCTTAAACGATGGCCCCCGCCGCACCGAACACCCGCTCTGATGCCCACACTACTGGCCAGCAGGACAGCTGCTTCACCACAGCAAACTCGGCAAGTTGCGGCCACACATCCATTTTGGTCTGCCCATAGTCCAGCGATCTTTCTAACTGGGTGGCAGAGTGCTGTCCAAGTAGCCACCACCTGTTTGGTTCAGGACTGCTTCCAGGTCCTGCTGCTAGCTGCTGCTGGCAGACTACCCTCCTCAACTAGGCGGGTGAATGAAAGCTGCTCATCAGTGACTCCAGACTTAGGTTACTGCTGATGGAGCTGGTACTCTCTGCTCCTACCCCCCACCCTTCCCCCACACCGCGGCAGTAGTACGTGAGAGCTGAGGAACCCCCCGGTCCAGATCCTGTCAAGGAGGGAAGACAGCCAACATAGGCAGTCGCGAACTGATTACGGAGGGATTTCCCTATAGTATTTGAGTTTGTCCGCCCTCTATAGCTGGAAAAAGGGCTCCCATTTTGGACCGGTATCGAGGGTCCCAATAGGGTGGAGAGCCAGAAGTCATCCCCTCAGCCGGATGCTGACACTATTCGGGCCCTGTCCACTAGCCAGCAAATAAGCATGCTGCGGGCCATCATCAACAAGTGACCTCCGAGGGGCTCTCCCTGAGCCTCCATTTCCACTGTATACTGCCACGGTGCTTGGGGGTTGATCTGGCCGTCTTCCTCATCTCCATCCACCTCCTCCAGCTCGCTCCTGCCTCCTCCGCCTTGTCACCTGGTAGAAAATCCACAATATCACTCATACAATGCTTTCTGCTACCAATGTCCTCCTCCTCCTCTTCCTCCCCATTCAGTCCCCACCAGACTCATGGTGCCACGAAAGATAGTATGCCACGTCTCCAGTCCCCTCCCAGGACAGATATTTTCAGCATCTGTTCCAGACATGAAAGCAGTGGAATGACGTTTTTTCATACCATAGTCCCCTGGCGACTGACAAATAACGTCGCCTACCTCCTCGAATGGCCTCAACAAACGGCAGGTGTCACGCATCGAGCTGCCACGGCTGACAACAAAGTTACACAGGGTAGTACTTTTGTCTGCCTGGATCATCAAAAAAATCGTTAATAACGGGATGGCCTTTCCTCTGTTCATACGTCGGTCCAACATGTGCAGCTGGAATTCCACGGGTGATAACATCTCATATCAAGTGTTTGGGGGAGGCCCGTTCGGCCGCTGCATACTCGAGGAGGGTGTTCCTGGCTTTGTACGAAAGGATTAATTGCATGCACAGTTTCTTGGCCATTTTTCGAATCTGCTGATTCGGTGAAGACATCATGAACCTTTTCACAACCAGATTGAACACCACTTGCGCCAAGCAAGGGCAGCATTGACCATCCCTCCTCGGTGCAGTCGTGGACACCATTTCCTCCTATTTGTCCGTCAACATGGTTCCGATTGGCAGTTGGCGCGGAGTAAGCCACACATCTATTTCTTGAGCTGCATGACGCGGAGCAGTTCCTTTCCTCCCCTGGTACTTCGTTCACCGAGGAAAACCAGGTGTAGAACTGCGTTGACACCCGCTGTGGCCCTACACATGTGATATGATGGAGCATACTTGTGAGGCTGGAGAAAATGGTGGTGGTGGGGGAGGAAGGAGGAGGCGGACATGGCGCAGGAGCAGCAAATTGTGGACAACGTGTAGGAGAAAGCTGCGTCTCCTGTCCAAGTTGTAGGAGTGCCTGGCGGTAAGCACATTCATCCAGTGGCCGTAAAGGACATGTACGGCCCTGACGTAGTTTTACAGCTCCAGACTTCCTCGCTGCCGTGCACCTTGGAACAAACCCGAATAAGCTTAAGGACTGGCCCACCTTCTGTTCTACATATTCTATGAAGTGCTTGGTACTCGCCTTTTTGGAATAAGAAATTACGGCTTGGAACTCTCCATCTCGGCTCGGCACAAGCCATTAGTACTCCTGAATGGTGCATATTCCACCATTTGGAAAGGTAGGGACTGCAGTACCAACAACTTGGACAGGAGCACGGTCAGCTGCTGCACCTTAGGAAGGTTTTGACGCATACTTTGTCCTCCTTGCAATCGCTTCGCTGAACGACTGCTGGCTCCATGAGTAGCGAGGAGCAGGAGCCTCGACCGGGAGATATGTCAAAGAGAAACAGCTCACTCCCTGCAGAGGTGGGTGGAGCCTTGACTGGCTGCAATGGCATGCGTGCCACCTGGGCGCTGCTGCTGCTGTTTTGCTGCGGCGGTACTCTAGGATGGACCACCACATCTGAGCCACGTTTCTCCCAGCCACCGGATGGGACGCTGCATTGGTGACGCAGGGCCTTGGTGCCGAACATTAGCTCCCTGGCCACGCTTCACTTCTGCTTACAGAACCTACATAAACCCATAATCGGCCCTTCCGTGTCTTAGAGCAAAGAACTGCCACACCACCGAGTATCGATTTTACCGCAACAGCTCCGCACTGAGTTGACTATGCCGCCGCTGCCCTCGCTGATCCCCTGTTCCGCTACTTTTCTTGACCTGCAAGCGGTTTTTTATCCCGAGGCCGTCTTGGCTCCCGACCTCACACTGGCTCTATCCTGACAGACGTCACGGTCCCCCCCACCACGACCCACTTGCTGGCTGCGCCCGCTGCCTGACACATGCAAGTCTGACGCCCTCATTCTCCTGACTAAGGTGAAGCCTTGCCCTCACCCGGCGCCCAAGTGCGGTCGGCTACAACATCATTCTATTTGTGTTTCATTTCATCGTCACTGCTGGATCCTCAACACGCGTCTTGGTATGACAGAGGCTGACGCCATCACAACATGACCTCCCATGCACTCTCAACATCTAATATCTAGTGCCGCCAAACGCAAGAAGCAGGTATATAGGCCCCATTTCTTCGCGCCAAGTAGCTTGCTGACTGCCCTCCTCAAATTGTTCATCCTCGCTATATAGTGGAACTGAAGCCCCAGACCACATAGTAGACTCTCTGGCTGTAGGGAACCGGATGGGACAAGGCGGATTGAGGACAGGTGAGGCCGCTGGCCCCGCTCCCGGCCATGCCCAACTAAGGGTTGTGTCTGACGTTCCCACCGACTCTGGCTGGGTTGTCAGATGTCTCTGGAGAATTGGATGAACTAGTTCAACCAATCAAGAACCATTGGGTTGCTAGTCATACCACACGCCCGCTAGATGACAGCGGCAGTTGGTGGCCTCTCCGATTGAACCACTGCTGCGATGTCCCCGTTGCTGTGCTGGCGACCTGCTACAGGAATGTTTGTGCCTCCTTGCACTCACAGGTGAAGAGCCAGCCACCCTCCTGTCTGACATGAACTCTTTTGTTTTCTAAAATGTACAGACACTGTTGATGAAGATATCTTATATGATAAATACACACCCTTTATTTTGACGCCGAATGAACCCACTAAGAAGCTTGGGTAACCCTTGGATAAATATTGCGCTCCACAAATGGCAGGAAAAATTGTACTTGTAAGTCGATTTAAAACCTCTGTGTATTTTACTGAATATAAAGCACAAACAGGCTTAATTAACTCTCGGCATATGAATTAACTACAGAGATTTCTTTGTGCGGTGAAAAACACTGAGTACAACAGCAGAACAATGCTTAATTAACCCCTGGTGTAAATTGCGCAAAAGATATCGTTCAGCCGGAAAACTACTAGCTTGTAGCGTGTTACAATTGCGTGTTTTCTACGAGCTACACAACAAGAAAAGAAATTGTAATTAACTTCTGCTTGTGAATTATGCTACACGGAAAATTGTATTTATTTGGCGGTGAAAAAGAAACGGGTCTATTTTTTGTCACTACAGCAACTAAAACCACGCATAATTACCCCTGGGATGTAAATTGCGCAAAAAATAATTGACAGCACCGGAAACTACTAGCATTGTATCGTGTTACAATTGCGTGTTTTCTACGCAACACAACAAGAGAAAAAATTGTAATTAACCTTTCCTTGTGAATTATGCAACAGGAAAAATTGTATTTTTGTGGCGGTGTAAAGAAGACGGTTTTCTTGATCACAACATCAGGAGAACAACGCTTAATTAACCCCTGGAATGTTAAAGTGCGCAAAGAATTGAGCACAGTAAACTACTACTTTGTAGCTGTGTTAACAATTGCGTGTTTTATCTACGCTACACAACAAGGAGAAAACATTGTAAAATAACCTTCGCTTGTGAATTAATGCTACAGGAAAATTGTATTTTTTGGCGGTGAAAAAGACGGTTTCTTGGATCACAAGCCGTAGAACAGAACAATGCTAATAAACCCCTGGATGGTAAATGCGCAAAAGAATTGAGCAGCCGAAACATACTAGCTTTGTTAGCGTGTTACCAATTGCGGTTTTCCTAACGCTACAGCCAACAAGAACAAAATTGTAATTAAACCTTTGCTTGTGAATTATGCTACAGGAAAATTGTATTTTTTGGCGGTGAAAAAAGTCGGTCTATTTTAGTCACTACAGCACAAAAACAACCGCATAATTAACCCTGATGTAATTGCGCAAATATTGAGCAGCCGGAAATACTAGCTTGTACGTGTTACAATTGCGTGTTTTCTACGCACCACAACAAAGAGAAAAAATTGTAATTTAACCTTCGCTTTGTAATTATGCTACAGGAAAAATTGTATTTTTTGGCGTGAACAAGACGGTTTTTATTGGAGTCACAACATCAGGAGAACAACGCTAATTAACCCCCGGATGTAAATTGCGCAAAAAGAATTTGAGCAGCATAAACTACTAGCTGTGTAAGCGGTGATACAATTGCGTGTTTTTCTACGCTAACACAACAAGGAAGAAAAAATAGTAAATACACCTTCGCTTGTGAATTTATGCTACAGGAAAATGTATTTTTTGGCGGTGAAAAAGAAGGATACTAATTTAGGTCACTACATCTCAAAAACACCGCTTAATTAACCCCTGGATGTAAATTGCCGCAAAATAATTGAGGCATGACCGGAAACTACTAGATTTGTAGCGTTGGTTACAATATGCGGTTTCTACGCAACACAACAAGATAAAAAATTGTAATTAACCTTCGCATGTGAATTATGCAACAGAAAATTGTTATTTTTTGCGGAGAAAAAGACTGTTTCTTGGAGATCACAACAGCAGGAGAACATCGCTTAAATTAACCCCTGGATGTAAATTGCGCAAAAGAATTGATCAGCAGGAAACTACTCGTCTTTGTAAGTTTGTTACAAATTGCGTGTTTTCTACGCTACAACACAAGAGAACAAAATGTTATTTAACCTTTCGCTTGTGAATTATGCTACCAGAAAATTTTATTTTTTGGCGGTGAAAAAGAACGGTTTTCTTTGGATCACACCACAACAGCAGCAGAACATGCTTAATTAACCCCTAGGATGAGAAAAATTGCGCAAAAGAATTGAGCCATCCGGTAAACTTACTAGCTTTGATAGCGTGTTTACAATTGCGTGGTTTTCTACGCTACACAACACGAGAAAAATTGTAATAACTTTGCTTGTGAATTATGCCTACAGGAAAATAGTATTTTTTGGCTGTGAAAAAACGGTCAATTTTTTGTCACTACAGCACAAAAACAACGCTTAATTACCCCCTTGGATTTAAATTGCGCAAAAAATTGAGCAGCCGGAAACTACTAGCTTTTGTAGCGTGTTACATTGCGTGTTTTCTTTAACGCATGCACAACAAGAGAAAAAATTGAATTAACCTTCCTTGTGAATTATGCAACAGGAAAATTTGTATTTTTTGGCGGTGAAAAAGACGTTTCCTTGGAGTCACAACACAGGAAACAACGGCTTAATTAAACCCCTGGATGTAAATTGCGCAAAAGAATTGAGCAGCAGGAAACTACTAGCTTTGTAAGCGTGTTACAATTGCGTGTTTTTACGCTACACAACAAGAGAAAAAAATTAATTAACCTTCCGCTTGTTGAATTATGGCTACAGGAAAAATTTGTATTTTTTTGGCGGTGAAAAAGAAAAAGGAACGGTTTCTTTGGAGTCACAACAGCAGCAGAACAATGCTTAATTAACCCCTGGATGTAAATAGCGCAACAGAATTGAGCAGCCGGAAAACTACTAGCTTTGTAGCGTGTTAACAATTGCCGTGTTTTTTCTACGCAACACCACAAGAGAAAAAATTTGTAATTAACCTTCCTTGTGAATTAATGCTACAGGAAAATTGTATTTTTTATGCGGTGAAAAGACGGTTTCTGGAGTCCGACAACAGCAGGAGAACAACGCTTAATTAACCCTGGATGTTAAATAGCGCAAAGAAGAATTGAGTTAAGCCAGAAACTACTAGCTTTGTAGCGTTTAAAATTGCGTTTTTCTACGCACACAACAGCGAAAATTGTACATTGACCTTCGCATTGTGAATAATGCAACAGGAAAATTGTATTTTATGGCGGTGAAAAAGACGGTTTTCTTGGAGTCACAACAGCATGGAGAACAACGCTTTAATTAACCCTGATGTAAATTTGCTCAAAATAGAAATTGAGCAGGCCAGAAAATACCCCTAAAAACTACTTGTAGTGTGTTACAATTGCGTGTTTCTTACGCACACAACAATGAGAAAAAAATTGTAATTACATTTCGCTTGTGAATTATGCTACAGGAAATTTTTATTTTTTTGCGGTGAAAAAGAACGTTTTCCTTGGAGTCACAACAGAGCAGACAATGCTTAAATTTAACCCCTGGATGTAAATTGCGCAAAAGAATTGAGTCAGCCGAAACTACTAGCTTTGTAGCCGTGTATACAATTGCGGTTTTCTACCTACACAACAAAGAAAAAATTGAAATTAACCTTTTTTGCTTGTGAATTATGCTACAGGAAAATTGTATTTTTATGGCGTGAAAAAGACGGTCTATTTTTGTCACTACATCACAAAAAACAACGCATAATTAACCCCTGGATGTCAATTGCGCAAAAAATTTGACACCGGAAACTACTAGCTTTGTAGCGTGTTTACAATTGCGTGTTTTCTACCAACACAACAAGAGAAAAAATTGTAATTAACACCCCCACCTTCGCTTGTGAATTATGCTACAGGAAAATTGTATGTTTATGGCGGTGAAAAAGACGTTTCCTGAAGTCACAACAGCAGAGAACAACGCTTAATTAACCCCTGGATGGTTAAATTGCCGCAAAAAATGAGCACAGGAAACGTACATAGCTTTGTAGCGTGTTACAATTTGCGTGTTTTTCCCTACTCTACACAACAAAGAAAAAATGTAATTAACCTTCGATTGGAATATGCAACAGGAAAATTTGTATTTTTTGGCGGAGTGGAAAAAGAAGACGGATTTCTTGGTCACAACAGCAGCAGAACAAGCTTAATTAACCCCTGGATTTAAAATTGCGCAACAGAATAGGAGCAGACCGGAAACTACTAGCTTTGTAGCGTTTGTTACAATTGCGTGTTTTTCTACGCTACACAACAAGAGAAAAAAAATTGTAATTAACCTTTTGCTATGTGAATATGCTTCAGGAAAATTGTATTTTTTTGGGCGGTGAAAAAGAACGGTCCTATATTTTGTCACAACAGCAGCAAACAACGCTAAATTTAACCCTTAACGCGCCTGTATGTAAATTGCGCAAAATATTTGAGCAGCCGAAACTACTAGCTTTTGTAGCTGTGTTACAATTGCGGTGTTTTCTACGCAACACAACAAGAGAAAAATTTGTAATTAACCTTCGTCTTGTAATTATGCTACATGAAAATTGTATTATTTGGGCGTGAAAAAGACGGTTTCTTGGAGTCACAACAGCAGCAGAACAACGCTAAATTAACCCCGGATGTAAAATTGCGCAAAAAATTGAGCCAGCCGGAAACTACAACTTTGAAGCGTGTTTACAATTGCGTTTGTTTTTTCTTTCTACGCAACACAACAAGAGAAAAAATTTTAAATAACCTACGCTTGTAATTATACTACGAAAATTGTATTTTCTGGCATGTGAAAAAAGACAGATTTCTGGATGTCACAACAGCAGCATAACAACGTCTTAATAAACCCCTGATGTAAATTGCGCAAATAAGAATTGAGCAGCCGGAAACTACTAGCTTTGTAGCGTGATATCAATTGCGTGTTTTTCCTACGCTACAGAACAATAGAAAAAATTGTAAATAACCTTACGCTTGTGAATTATTCTAACAGGAAATTGTATTTTTTGGCGGTGAAAAAGACGGTCTATTTTTGAGTCACCGACAGCACAAAAACAACGCCTTAATTAACCCCCTGGAAGTAAAATTGCGCAAAAAATTGAGCAGCCCGGAAACTACTAGCTTTTGTAGCGTTGTTACAATTGCGTGTTTTCTACGCTACACAACAAGAGAAAAAAGTGGTAATAAACCTTCGTCGTTGTGAATTATTCCTACAAAAAAATGTATTTAATTGATGGTGAATAAACGGTTTCTTGAGTCCACAACACCACAGAACAAGCTTAATTAACACTGGATGTAAATGATTGCGCAAAAGAATTGAGCATTAGGAAACAACTACTTTGTAAGCGTTTTACAATTGCGTTTTCTCGCTACACCAACAAGAGATAAAATTGTAATTTAACCTTCGTTTTGAATTAAGCTGAACAGGAAATTTATTTTTTGGTCATGATAAAGACGTGATTCTTGGAGTCACAACAGCAGCAAATCAACGCTTTTTAATAACCCCTGTATGTAAATATGCTCAAAAAATTGGAGCAGCCAAAAATGAAGTGGTATTTGTAATATAAAAAACGCTGTTTCTTTAAATGAATACAACAGAACTGGCTTAGTGCCCCTTGGATATTCCAATTGCTGTGAGCAGATATCAGTACATGTATAATGCACTGGACATCAATCCAATACGACCAAAAAAACAGAAACAGAACATTAAGAGAAGCAGTCCTCTGAGGCAAGCTTATACACCCCACAAAAATCGTGTATAAAAAATCAGTCTTCAGTAACAATCAGCCGCCGCAGCACCTTCCTCTGATTCAGCTACAGAGATGAGCGGTATGAGCTCCCAGCGTCGCGCCCGGGACTTATATATGCGGTGACGTCACAGAATCCCCGCCGGTCTTCTTATTGGCTTCGCACTCTGCCATGTCCATGCAGGCTATGCCCTTCTTCGTCCGAGAGTGCTTTGCCCCATGTAGCGCCATGTGCTCGCAGCCATTTTATCAATCAAAAGCACACTTCATTCACCCGAAGTACCCCAAACTTCGACTTCGTTCAGAACCGAAGTTTTCCTGAAATTCTAAACGAATTCCACTTCGTTAGAATCGATTCGCCCATCTCTACTAGTGACAGCCGAATAGTCACCATCCGGCAGAAAGATGACTTCTGGCTCTCCACTCTCTTGGACCCTCGCTACCGGTCCAAAATGGGAGCCTTTTTTCCAGCTGCTGAGAGGGAGGACAAACTCAAATACTATAGAGAAATCCTCCGTAGCCAGTTGGCCACTGCCTATGTGCAGCATGGTCCATCCTCTGACAGGTCTGACCTGGGGGGTCCTCAGTGCTCACGTACCACGGCCACGGCTGCGGGGGGAAGGTGGGGGGGGGGGTAGGAGCAGTACCAGCTCCATCAGCAGCAACCTAAGTCTGGAGTCGTTGATGAGCAGCTTCCTTCACCCACCTAGTGAGCAGGGCACTCGCCAGCAGCAGCAGCAGGAACTGGAGAAGACCCTGAACCAACAGGTGGTGGCCTACTTGGACAACACTCTGCCACCCCAGTTAGAAGATCCGCTGGACTACTGGGCAGCCAAACTGGATTTGTGGCCGCAAGTTGCCGAGTTTGCAGTGGAGAAGCTGTCCTGCCCGGCCAGTACTGTGGCATTAGAGCGGGTGTTCAGTGCGGCGGGGGCCATGGTTACTCCAAGGAGAACTGGTTTGTCCATCGGAAATGTGGAATGACTGACCTTTGTTAAGATGAATCAGGCGTGGATCGGCCTGGATTTCCACACACCAATGCCTTAGGCATCAGATTACATCAGCCATGACGCCTTACCAAAGCTTTGAGAAATGAGTCTGGATTCAAACTACCTGCCTCAGCCACTATTCTGATGCCGCCAACCGCCTGACGCCACACATCTGCTGCCAGTATCTCCATCTGCCTCCAACCATCTTTACCAGGGACTGGTATTGCCACCCACCTCCACACTCTGTAATTGTGCCACTCTATGACGTCATGCTGCTTCTGCTGTTACTGTTGTTGCTGCCGTGACCTTAACACTGTGTCATTGTGCCACTCTCTGACCTCATGCTGCTATGGCTGTTGTTGCTGCTGCGGTCACCTCCACACCCTGTCATTGTGCCACTCTCTGACCTCATGCTGCTGCTGTTGTTGATGCCGTCACCTCCACACTATGTCATTGTGCCACTCTCTGACCTCATGCTGCTGCTGTGGCTGCTGCTGTGACCTCCACACTGTGTCATTGTGCCACTGTCTGACCTCATGCTGCTGCTGTGGCTGCTGACGTGACCTCCACACTCTGTCAGTGTGCCACTCTGTGGCCTACTCCTGTTTTTGCCACCTCCAGAATTTAATTGTGCCACCGTCTGACCTCATGCTGCTGCTGCTGCCGTGACCTCCACACGCTGTCATTGTGCCACTCCCTGACCTCATGCTGCTGCTGCTGTTGATGCCATCACCTCCACACTGTGTCATTGTGCCACTCCATTAACGATTTTTTGATGATCCAGGCGGACAGGAGTACTCCCCTGTGTAAATTTGATGTCAGCCAGTGGCAGCTCATGCTTGACAAGTGCCGTTTGCTGAGGCCATTTGAGGAGGCGACGTTATTTGTCAGTCGCCAGGACAACGGGATGAATAACGTAATTCCACTGCCTCATGTCCTGGAACAGATGCTGAAAAATCTGTCTGGGCAGGGGACTGGAGATGTGGCGACTACATCTCGCGGCCACATGAGTCCGGTGGGGACTGAACTGGAGGAGGAGGATGAGGAGGAGGACAATGGAGCACAAGCATTGTCTGGTGAAATGAGTGGTTTTTCTACCCTGTTGACAGTAGAGGAGGAGGAGGAGCAGCTGGAGGAGGTAGATGGAGATGAGGAAGATGAGGCAGATGACCCGCAAGCACTGTGCCAGTATACAGTGGAGATGGAGGCAGGGAGTCCCTCAGAGTCACCTGCGCACATGGCCCACAGCATGCTGATTTGCCTGGCTAGTAACAGCTGAATAGTCACCATCTGGCAGAGAGATGACTTCTGGCTCTCCACCATCTTGGACCCTCGCTACCGGTCCAAAATGGGAGCCTTTATTCCAGCTGCTGAGAGGGAGGACAAACTCAAGTACTATAGACAAATCCTCCGTAGTCAGTTTGCTAACGTTCCAAAACCATTTTTGGCCAAGGAAATTCTACCTCTATCAGCTTCATCATTAATACCTAAAAAAGTTCCAACACAGTTTATTATGAAGTATAAACGTGGTAGTTTGAATCTAGTTTCTGCGTGACACCAATTTGTTCAAATGCAGCGTATTGAATTGAAGATGTTTTAGGTGCTTATTTTGTATTCGGTGCCACTAGTGATGGAATTTAGTACAAAACTGGATTGGGAAGCAAAAGCAAATGCTGCAAAACTGGCTTTGGATGAGCTTTTTCAGTATGAAGAATGTGAATCGTATGTCCAACTTACAGAAAGTAAAAACCGCCTCCGGGACTATGAAATAAATAATAATGATCTTTAGAGCCTTTAGAGAAAGCTTTTCCCTGAGCCTTGTCTGTCATATCCGTGTACAATACCTCTTGCCTCCGTCTCTTGACCACGATCCTTGCTGGCTGTCCTGACCTTACACTTGTCACCGACTCCGAGTTTGCCTTACGATTTTGTACCTCGCTACACCTCGGCTGCCACTGCAAGCAAGTCACGTCAGGGGTAGCGACCTGGTAGACTCCCATCCCGCTTTGTGGCGGGCTCTGGTGAAAATTGGGACCTACTTAGAGTCCGCTCCCTGGCGTGGCTTTTGCCATCGTCCCCTTACTGTGCTGCGATCTGTAGCGGCTCCAGTAACCTACTACTGTGTTCTTTGACGCTATTGTAGTATCTTAGTCCTCAGCTCGTTTCTTTCCAGCTGGCGCTGACGTTACCTTTGTCAGGCTGCGTTCCCACTTCCGTTTTTTGGGCAGTTTTGCCCCCGTAAGTGCCCAGGGAATTTTATAGTGAAGCGATTCTAAGAGCGGCGGCAGTCATGTGCATGTCATACTAAAACACAGCATTGTATGAAGACAAAACCAAGCTCCCTCTGCATATTTACGCATGGCACAATGTTTTACAGCACCCTACAGGCTCTCTGCAGCCAGGAAATAGCTGTTTTTAACGCGATTCTTCCCGAATTTATTCGGGTCAGAACGAATTTTGTTGGAAAATTCGGCGAACCCGGCGAATCGAATTTTTGAGAAATTCCCCCATCTCAACCAGGGGCCTCTCAAACTCCGCTCCTTGGCGTAGGTTACGCTAACCCTCCAAAGGTGACTTAGCAGGTTCACTTTCTGTCTTGGGTGTTCATTGTGACAGTGTCAGGTTTGCTTTCTAATTACCAATAGATTTAAGCTGTTGTCATGACTTTCCATGGCTTTTGCACCTCTATTTCTTCATGTGTTCAATACTTTTTCCCTGAGTCATCTCTCATTATTACACATAACACATAAAATGTATGGAAATTTATGTTTTGAATTCTTTACATGTGTAGGTTGGATTGGTTGCTATTGACATGAAATGTCAATAGCACATTTAAAAATATATTTATTTATAAAATTGGTGATGTGTTCAATACTTATTTCACCTACAGTAAATATTATGTGCCGTGTCTAAACACCCTGTAAAAAAGGCACTATTATTCTGGACAATCTTAAATAACTCCATCCAGAGTGACAGAGTGACAGGACCATGCAAGGACAGTGAAGATGGTTCTAATAAAATAGTTTTGCAGCCGCCCAGGCTCTGATATTCAATAAAAGTAGTCTTTCACAAGAGAATACATGTGTAATTAGGCTCTTTATATTAAAATGGTATTCTCGTTTCATTGATTACCTTAAAACATAAAGGTAAATAAAGACTATTGCCAAATACATTTCTTTTCTGATTTTGTTTCTCTTCAGAGTTAGGAGCAGATCTTATCTTCTGCATTTGCACACAAGCTTCATTAATTACCGTCCACCTATATCTGCTCTTATAGGCTGCAGCAGTGGTTGGGATGGTGACATCACTATCTGCTGAAAGATGGGAGCTTGTTTACATTACTTACTAACAAGCTTTAACCCTTTAGCACTCTGTACACTACAGTTTATAAACCTTCTGCACGTATGTCACTCTATCAGGCTCAGCTAGGAACAGTTGACCTGATATGCCAATCATTGCTGTAGAATCACCCAAATCCTGACCAAGAAGTGAGAGACTGAAGCTGGCTGTTGCTTTGTAAAACAGCATGTTAATATAGCCCATTTAAGTTTTATGGGGTTTTGAGTTATTTTAATTTATGTGGGAATAACAGCTGCAAAGAAATGCATCCTCTCTGCTCAGTAGTTAGACACTCCACGTAATAAAATATTTAAATATATTTAGACTTATTGGTAAGCTATCTGACAGGCTGCTGCTTTTCATATTTGGCTGCTTAAAGAGGATCTATCACCTTCAGGGAAACCTCATGAAATAACAGGAGACTAAAATACAAACACTTCCTTAAATATGCTTCATAAGGAGAATCAAAGCATTTCACCTGTAATTCAGTTTTTAAAAAAAAAAAAAAAAAGCACTGTCCCTTTAAGACAGGACTGAAGTCGGGCCAAGTTGGCAGCTTGATGGATCACTATGTTGACAGGTGTGTGAAAGTAATTGCTTCTGAGCTGGGAGAGTCCACTGTGAAGGGGGAGCCAGGAAGTCTACATCATGAGCACACTGGTAAGCTCTGGGCTACTATTTCTGTGCTGGACAAAACACTAGAAGCAGTGTACTTTAGATGCCTGTAAACCTTGTCACACTATGTCCTCAGTGTGCTGTGCTTGCTTTACTGTATGCAGTGAGAGACTCAGATTACCCTGTACAAGCAGCTATATCCTCAGCTTCCCTTGCAAAGTTGGTATCTCTGAGGTAAATTCTCTGGATTGTTAATAAAATGTATTGGAAAAAAGTCTTATCATTTTATTTACTATTATATTCTGTGTGTTTGTGTGGAGGTGATAGGTATTCTTTAAAAACTAGATCATCCACATTTTCCAGCCTACTCAAGATCTTGAGCTGAAAATAGTCATTATACTCTGCTTACTAATCTCCTGTCCCTCCTGTAGCAAATCACCCTGGTCCCGCACCAGTGATGTTACATATCTGCAGATGCATATTTTTCTTGCAGATCTGCAGAATTTCAATAAAATGCCTAATAACTGTAGTACATAAGTACTTCAGTATATATCTCAAATGTAAAGGCAACCACATGTTCAAGCTGCCTAATGGGGCTAAAAATTACTGTAAAAAAATTATTAGAAAAGTAAAAAAGCATAAATACTAAAAAAATACTTTTCCCAACTAATTATAAAAGTAAATAGACAGTTACATAATATAAATAGTATTGCCACATCCATATAAGTCTGATCTAACACTATATTGTGTTAATTACCCTACAAGGTGAATGCCATAAAAAAAATTACTCAATGTCAGAACTGTGAATAAATGGAATAAGTGTCATCAAAATGTATGGTGGAACAACACCAGCAGATGACTTGGCTCCCCAAACCACCACTGACTATGGAAACTTTATACTGGGCCCCCAGTAAATTGTATTGTGTGTCTCTCCACTCTTCCTCCAGACTCTGGGACCTTGATTATCAAATGAATGCCAATATTTACTTTCATCTGAAAACTGGTCTTTGGTCACTGAGGAACAGTTCATTCTTGTTCTCCTTTGCCCTATTTAAGTCTTTTGATGGTGTCGCTGGGTCTGAGTGATTGGATCAGTCGTCGAATGCGACAGTTGTTGCCTACTGTATGTCTCGGTTAATTGCCTGTGTTGGGGGCAGGCTTTGACTGCTCGAGGTCCAGAACTGTGCCCGGATCTCTGGAAGAAGCCAAAGAGGAATGGAATAAAGTAGAGGGGATATATATTGCAAACGAGTTACATGGTAAGCGGAGTGGGTATTGAAAGGGACTGGGGAAATGCCACCTCAAGAGACCATGGCAGCCGGGATGTTCAAGGGGAGCAACCGGAACACATGGGTGAAGACGGGGGAAGGTATATATTCTAACCAGGAGAAAATGGTCATGTGAGGCGCGCGTACTGATAGGGGCCAACCTACGTCATGAGAGGAACGCATACAGGGTTATAAATAAATTGAGGTGGATGAAAATACTGCGTATAAGGGGGGTGCGGCCAGGAAGGTCGGGGGGGAGCACAGTGGTTGGGAACGTCCAAATCGCCCCGGGGGAAGGAAGGCGTAACTTAGCCCGGATGTACTACGAGTCACTCTGTGACATGGTAGGGAAAGGATGCGGTCGAAAGATTCACAACGGCAAGAGGCGTGTGGGAATGGCGGTAGCGGGGGAGAATAAATGATGTGGGGGATAATAATTTAAACAGAAGAAATCAGGTAAGTGGCTGAACATGTAAAGAATATTATGGAATACAATAGGTATAATGGGTATGTTAATGGATGGAAGTGTTGGTATGTTTTTTATTATTATAAGATCTACCTAATAATATGATAAGGGGAACTCGTTTAATGAATAAGAGATTAGGTTATTGGGTTTGTGTGTTGGATAATTCGGAGAAGACGGATGGTAGTACAAGGAGAGTGGGTCGGGTCTTGTAATATACGCGAGGGAGAAGAGATAATAAGTTGTGATGGGACAAGGTTACCCGGGAGTGACATGTAATGGTGGGGAATTCATGGCCCTATACTAGGAGCGTTTCACGTTTTATTGCTAATGTATTAGGGTGTGTCATTGAAAGGAATGCGTCGAGGTTTCGTGGCCTACCAGGGGATGGGTAGCAGCTTGATGGGATCTCTCGCTGCGTCATTTATGTTCTGGCCGTGGACCCGGGTATGAGGAGAGGCGGCAACGACACAACCCGGGGATGTGCAGGGGCGGAGGGTTTCCGTTAGGGCGTACTATGGCGTCCACAGATGGGGAGATGAGTCGAACTAAAATTCGTACATCGATCGGATTTTTTTTACATGTGCGGGTACTAGGGTCGCTTGCGAATGTGAGCGGAGCGACAATACAGAGGGCGCGATATCCCTAGTACTGTGGGCTGAACATTTGTTCTTGGGGAAATCTACATTTGGGTGGGATTACAGCGTGATTGGAGGCCGCTGATCGAGGAGAGGGGAGGGCTGTGCCGAAATCCGTGTGCACATATTGGCGTTGAGAGGTAGATTTTTTGGAATGTGGGGGCAGCCATGCCTGGGAAAGGTATTCTGGTAGGGACATATATTTACTATTTAGGGAGGGGTATTCGGGTCTAGCATAGGGTGGTTGTTTGTCGTGGGGGGCAGTTCAATTAGCGCGAGGATGGCAGGAGACCGGCGATTTATCGTGAAGTGCCGGAACGACGGCACAGCGCAACCAAAAACACGCTGTTCAATGGCCTAGGGGGGACGCAACCCCTTTGTGAATTGTGCTTCCCCGGAGGACAAATCTGTATGGTAATTTGCAACTTGGGACGAACGTTGATCCTTGGTACTTGAATTATCAATGCTGTCCACCCTCCGTGAATTTAGATTCCCCCCATAAATTAAAAACAAAATAACCACACAAAAGATGTATAAGATCACAGGCGCCGCTCTTAGAATCGCTTCAAATTTCACTTATCTGGGCAGGTAAAGGGTGTCAAAACTGGTCAACATAACGGCAGTTGGGTACACAGCCTGAAGGTAATGTCAGCGCCAGCTAGATAATAATCTGAGCAGTGGGCCAAGATCCCACTATAGCGTTAAAGAGCTCACTCCTTTTACACCGTCATCAGATGATTCCACAGATTATGACAGAACCTGTTCTGATAAACGCTGATCCATGCAGAGACGCACACCTGTGTATTTGAAAGGTATTTTATCCCGATAACTCTAAAATCTGAAGTATTTTGCACAGAGTGCGATCTAGTGCGGCTCATGAGAGTATGCTTGTACCTACGTGACACAGTGACAAGTGCAGAATTTAACATGGCTGCCCTATTTATAGGGCTGTGACATCACAGAAGCTGGCTAGTTGCTGATTTGCTGCATGTCATGGCATTGAGGGCGTTCCTTTCTTTCTCCCATAGTTCCCACTGTGCTAGCGGCCGTTTTTGAAAAAAAAAAAAAAAAGATTCGTTACTACGAATCGCCAGGAAATTTGGCTTTGTTCAGAATCAAATTTTTCCTGAAATTCTAAACGCATTCCACTTTGTTAGAATCAATTCACTCATCTCTTGTTATGATCTAAAAACAGCTAAGATAGAAAGCCATGATATCATCATTAAGTTAAATTTTGCTATGTTTGTCATTGGAATATTTCAGGAAGACCCAGATTTTTGGTCAGTTAGGCCATGTTCACGCGGCCTTAAAATGGGCGTATTTCGGTCCGTAAATACGCGCCGAAGTGCGCAATTACGGGCCGAAAACGGCCCATTCATTACCGGTATATTCTCAGTTCTTCATAGAGAACTATGGATTACTATCTTCCCTCTACCCGACCGGCGAAGCCGTCCGGGCGGGGAGATTAATTGACATGTCACTTTCTAGGGCGTATACGCGCCGCTAGCAGTGATTGTCAAGGGACGGTCGAAGGTGGGTCCCACCGGAAGTGCCGGGCCCCCCCGCTCAGCTCCCCCGCTCCCGCCAGGCCCCGTCCACACGGCGTAATTGCGCGGGCGTAAGTAAGTCCCGCACATTAAGCCTGTTGTAACTGTTGAACATGGCCTTAATTTGTAGAAGATGCTTTATATAGTGTAGGCATAGTTGGGGGGAGGAAATTAGTGGTGCACATTGGTGATGATACAACCACAAGGACAGACAGGACCTAGCAGCCACCTGCCTTTTGGAGCAGTGAAAAGAACATTGGACATACTGATGTCCCGAACAGAGAATTGATGAGGTGGCATGACAACATTGTAATGTATAAGGCCCTCAAAGTGCTTTAGAACTGAAATGGTTGCCAAAAATGTGTAAAATTTTTGTTGAACTTAAGACGGTATATTCTTGATGTCAAACTGAGAAGTATTTAAGGTTAAAGTAGAAAAGGTGAAGTTATTGTATTGTATATAGTTGGAGATTGTTCTTTGATTTACACTTTATACAATATCTAGTATATTTCAAAAAGTTTCAAAAAGTTTTTATCTAGATGTATATGAAAACCTTACATGGACATATAAACAATTCTAAAACCTGTAACGGATAGTGGGAGATTTATCCACTGGGTCACCGCGAGAAATGCTGCAGACCACGCCAGGGAGAGGAGTCTAAGGTGTGTCCCCATATTCACCAGAGCCTGCCACAAGGCGGGATGGACTTGACTGCGAGAGACTCCCAGGTTGCTACCCCTAGAAGAGTCCAAGGCAGGTAGCAGACTGGCATAGCAGCAGGTTACAGCAGTTCAGGTAACACAGGAACCATGCATCACCAAACACAGGTGATGGACAGCAACCAGAGGTCAGGATCAATGTGGTAACATCAGCAAACTGACACCGAGCACAGACAAGAAGTTCCTTAAGTCTGAGGTGGTGAATGGCTATTAGCCAGGTAATTAGGGGCTGTCTCATTAAATCTCAGGGAGCCAGTGCGCACGCCCTAGGAGGGACACGTGTGCACGCAGGATGCCCGCATCAGACAAAATCAGAGCAGGAGCATTGAAAAGTGAGTACACGCAGAGAAGGAGGTCAGGGGCTACAACAGGGACATGACTAGAGATGGGCGAATTGAATATCTATCGATGTGGAATTCGTTTAGAATTTCGGAAAAATTCGGTTCGGATCGAAGTCGAACTTTGGGGTCTTCGGGTGATCGAAGTGTGTTTTGATGATAATATTGCTGCGAGCACATGGCGCCTAAATGGGGCAAAGCACTCTGGGAGGAAGAAGGGCTATAGCACTGCATGCATGTGCAGAGATGAAGCCAATCAGAGACCGGCGGGATTCTGTGACGTCACCGCACTATATAAGACGTGCGCGGCCGCTGGAGCTCACACTCCTCTCACTGTACTGGACAGGAAGGTAGCTGCTGCGTGGTGATTAGCGCTTTCTGAAAGAACTGATTTTTTACACAGCGAATTTTGTGGGGTGTCTCTGCTTGTCTCAGGATTGTTCTCTGAAATGTTCTATTTCAGATTTTTTGGCGTATTGGATCTGAAATCTGTGTGCGTCCACTGCAGCTGCATATACATTCAATATCCAAGTGGGATCTAAGCCAGTTCCTGTTGTATTTCAATTTAATGATAGAACGGGTTTTTACAATACAATTACCACTTCATTTTTGGATGCTGAATTCTGATTGCGCATTTTCATCCAGGGGTTAATTAGCGTTCGTTTAGGTGGTGTGCTCGACAAAAATTAAACGTTCTTTTTCACGCCCAAATTATATATTATTTTTTGGTAGCCTAATGTCAACAAAGCTCAATGGCTAATTACAACTGTATTCTTGTTGTGTGGCGTAGAAAGAAAAACCACGCATATTGTAACACGCTACTAAATAATACTAGTTTGTGCGGCTCCAATTCATTTGGCGCAATTTACATCAGGGTTAATTATAAGGCGTTGTTTTGCTGGTGTGCGACAAAAATAAAACCGTGTCTTTTTCAACGCAATAATATATATATTTTTATTTTGTAGCCTAATTCACAAGCAAAGGCTAATTAAATCTGGATTCTTTGTTGTGCTGGCGTAGAAGAAAACACGCAATTGTAACTCGCTACAAAAGCTACTAGTTTGTGGGCTCAATTCTTTGGCGCATTTACATCAGGGGTTAATTAAGCGTTTTTGTTTTGTGGTGTGCTGACCAAAAATAAAACGTTCTTCATTTCAACGCCAAATAGATATATATTTTTTTGGTAGCCTAATTCACAAAGCAAAGGACTAATTACAACTGTTATCTCTTGTTGTTGTGGCGTAGAAAAGACGCAATTGTAACACGCATACAAAGCTACTAGTATGTGCGGCTCAATCTTTGGACGCAATTTACATCCAGGGGTTAATATTAAGCGTTGTTTTGCTGGTGTGCTGACAAAAATAAACCGTCTTTTCAACGCCAAATATTTATATATTTTTTTGGTAGCCCTAATGCACAAGGCAACAGGCTAATTACAACTGTATCTCTTGTTGTGTGCGTTAGAAAAACGCAATTGTACACGACTACAATGATACTAGTTTGTGCGGACTCATTCTTTGGGCAATTTACATCAGGGTTAATTAAGCGTTGTTTGCTGGTTGCTGACAAAATAAACGTTCTTTTTCAAACGCCAAATATATATATTTTTTTTTGGTAGCTAATTCACAAGCAAAGGCTATTACAACTGTATCTTTGTTGTGTGGCGTAGAATACACGCAATTGTAACACGCTACAAAGGCTACTAGTTTGTGCGGCTCATTCTTTGGCGCAAATTTACATCAGGGGTTAATTAAGCTGTTGTTTTGCTGGTGTGCTGACAAAAATAAACCGTCTTTTTTCAACGCCAAATATATATATATTTTTTTGGTAGCCCTAATTAACAAGCAAAAGGCTATTTACATACATGTGATCTTTGTTGTGTGGCGTAGAAATACGACGCCAATAGTAACACCTACCAAAGCTACTAGTTTGTGCGGTCTCAAAATTCTTGGCGCCAATTTACATCCAGGGGGTTTTAAATATAAGGCGTTTTTTTTGTGGTGTGCTGACAAATTAAACCGTCTTTTGCAACGCCAAATATATATATTTTTTTTTGGTAGCCTAATTCAAAAGCAATGGCTTATTACAAAACTGTATCTCTTGTTGTGTGCGTAGAACACGCAATTGTAACACGCTACAAAGCTACTAGTTTGCTCGCGGCTAAATTCACTTTGGCGCAATTTACATTCCAGGAGGTTAATTAAGGCGTTGTTTTGCTGGTGTGCTGACAAAATAACTGTCTTTTTCATCGCCAAATATATATATTTTTTTTTGGTAGCCTAATTCACAAGCTCAAAGGCTAATTACAAAACTGTATCTCTTGTTGTGTGGCGTGAGAAGAAAAACAGCAATTGTAACACGCTACAAGCTACTTAGTTTGTGCGGGCTCTAATTACTTTTGGCGCAATTTCATCCAGGGGTTAATTAAGAGTTGTTTTGCTGGTGTGCTGAACAAAAAATATAAACCGTCTTTTTCATCGCCCAATATATATATTTTTTTTTGGTAGCCTTATTCACAATCAAAGGATAATTTCAACTGTTTTTCTTGTTGTGTGGCGTAGAAAACACGCAATTGTAACACGCTACCAAAGCTATAGTTTGTGGGCTCAATTCTTTGGCGCAATTTACATCCAGGGGTTAATTAAGCGTTGTTTTGCTGGTGTGCTGAACAAAAATAATCCGTCTTTTTTCTAACGCACAAATATATAATAATTATTTTTTTTTTTGGTAGCCTAACTTCACAAGGCAAAGGCTAATTACAACTGTATATCTTGTTGTGTGGGAGTAGGATAAAACACGCAATTGTAACACGCTACAAAGCTACTAGATTTGTGCGGCTCAATTCTTTGGCGCCAATTTAACATCCAGGGGTTAATTATAGAGTTGTTTGCTGGTGGTGTGCTGACAAAAATAACACAGTCTTTTCAAGCCAAATATATATATATATTTTTTTGGTAGCATAATTTCACAAGCAAAGGCTAATTACAATGTATCTCTTGTTGTGTGGCGTTAGGGAAAACACGGCAATTGTAACACGCTACAATAAAGGCTACTAGGTTGTGGTGCCGGCTCATTCTTTGGCCGCCAGTTTACATCAGGGGTTAATTAAGCGTGGTTTTGCTGGTGGTGCTGACAAAAATAAACCGTCTTTTTTCAACGGCCAAATATATATATTTTTTTTTGGTAGCCTAATTCACAAGCAATGGCTAAATACAATGTATTCTCTTGTTTGTGTGGCTGTAGAAAAACACGCAATTGTAACACGTACAAAGACTACTAAGTTGTGTTGCCCGGCTCAAAATTCTTTGCGCAATTTACATCCAGGGGTTAATTAGCGTTGTTTTTTGCTGGTGTGCTGACAAAATAAAACCGTTCTTTTTCAACGCCAAATATATATATATTTTTTTTTGGTAGCCTAATTCACAAAGCAAAGGCTAATTACAACTGTATCTCTTGTTCTGTGGCGTAGGAAAACCGCAATTGTAACACGCTACTAATGCTACTAGTTTGTGCGGCCTCAATTCTTTGGCGCAATTTACATCCAGGGGTTAATTTAGCGTTGTTTTGCTGGTGTGCTGTCAAAAAATAAACCGTCTTTTTTTCAACGCAAAATATATATTTTTTTGGTAGCTAATTTCACATGCAATGGCTTATTTACACTGTAATTCTCTTGTTGTTGCTGGCGTAGAAAAACGCAATTGTAACACGCTACAAAGCTACTAGTTTGTGCGGTCAAATTCTATTGCGCAATTTAATCAGGGGTTAATTAAGCGTTGTTTTGCTGCTGTGCTGACAAAATAAACCGTCTTTTTCACACCGAAATATATAAATTTTTCCTTGTAGCATAATTACACAAGCGAAGGTTAATTAAGCCATGTTTGTGCATCTTTAAATTTAGTAAAAACCACACAGTGCTTGTAATAGAACATACAAGTTAAATTTTCTTTCCGGCCTTTTGTGTGAGCGCAATTTATTCCAAAGGGTTTACCCAGCTTGTTATTGGGTTCATTTGGAGTTCAAAACAGGGTGTATATTTATCATATACCAGATTAGCTCTTCTTCAAACACGTGTCTGTACCATTTTAGAAACACAGAACTGTATGTCAGACAGGGGAGGTGGAAGGCTCTGCATAATCGCGAGTGCACGTGGCACAAACATTTCTGAAACGGCCCAGGTCGCTCAGCACAGCCAAGGGGACGTTCGCAGCAGGGGTCACCTCGGTGGCCACAACTGCCGCTGTCTTCTGAGCGGCGTGTGTTGTTTCAGCAACCCAAGGGTTCTTGTTGGTTGATTGGTCACATCCCTCTTCCTCCCAGATGACATCTGACACCCCAGCCCAAGAGTCGGTAGGGAACCTCAGTCAACAAATATATTAGTTGCGCATGGAACTGGGGAGAGGGTCAGCGGCCCCTCACCTGTCCTCAGCCCGCCTTCTGTCACCATCCAGTTCCCTCATGACTGGGATCTACTATTCGTGGTCTGGGATCAGCGCTTATATAGCGAGGTTGAACAATTTGAGGAGGGGCATAGTCTGAAGCATAGTAGGCAGCGGAGAGAAATGGGGCCTATTTCCCAGCTTCTTGCAGTTGGACGGCAAAGTATAGATGTGGAGGTGTGGCATGGGAGGTCATGTGGTGACGTGGTCTGCATCAGGCTTACCAAGTCGGTGATGTGGACAGTGAGTGACGTTGTTACTAACAAATAGGTATGATGATGTATGCCGAAGCAACTTGGGAGCCGGGTGATCGCATGGGCCGTCTGCTTCGTCTGGTGTTGTGGGCGCTCTGCTTGCGCGGCAACCCCCCCCCCCCCCCACCCCCCCCCCCCCCCCCCCCCCCCCCGGCAGCGGCGCAGCCAAGCAAGTGGGTTGTGTGGCCGTGAGTCAGCACGGGTGCAGCAGTGTGAGGTCGGGAGTGCAACGCGGGGGCCACGGGGTTAGAAAACCGCTTCGCAGGTCCATAAGACAGTAAGGCGGCACAGGGGATCAGCGTGGCAGCGGCACGGCAGTAGTTCACTTCAGTGCTCGGGAGCATTGGCGGTGGTAAAATCAGATTCTCGGCGGTGTGGCAGTCTTTGCTTAGACACCGGGAGGAGCCGAAATATGGGTTTATGTAGAATCCTGTGGGCAGGAAAGTGAAGCGTGGCCGGGAAGCCTAACGTTGGCACAAGGCTCATGCGTCAACACATTGACAGGTCACCATTCCGGTGGCCTGGGTGAAACGTGGCTCAGATGTGGTGGTCCTTCCTGCCGCTGAGCAGCAGCAGCGGCCTGTGGGCACGCTGACATTTCAGCCAGTCATAGGCTTCCACACCTCTGCAGAAGGCAGTGGTTTCTCTTTGACATCCTCTCCCGGTCCAGATGCTCCTGCTCCTCGTACTCATGGCGCCAGCAGTCGTTCAGAAGAGGCGATTGTTAAGAGAAAACAGTATGCGTCCATACCATCACTTAAGGTGCAGGCAGCTGACCGTGCTCCTGTCCAAGTTGTTGGTAACTGCAGTTCCCTCCCTCTTTCCAAATGGTGGACTCTGCACCATTCAGAGAAATATGGCTTGTGCCGAGCCGGAGATGGAGAGTTTCCCAATGCCGTATTTCTTTTCCTATAGGCAGTAACAAGCAATTCATAAATATGTTGAACAGAAAGATGGGTCAGTCCCTTGGCTTATCAGGTTTGTTCCAAGGTACACGGCAGCGGCGGAGTCTGCGTAGCCTGTAAACTAAACGGTCAGGGCAGTACATGTCCTTTACGGCCCATGGGTGATGTGCTTCCTGCCCAGGCCACACCAACAACTTGGACAGGGACGCCGCTTTCTCCTCCATGTTGTCAAACTGCTGCTCTCTGCGCCTAATGTCCGCCCATCCTCCTCCTCCACCTCCACCACCATCCAGCCTCCACAAGTACTGACTCCATCATACCACATGTGTAGGGAACAGCGGTTGAGTCACGCAGTTCTACACTAGATTGCCTCGCGAACGAAGTCCACACAGGGGAGGAACTGCTCGCGTCATGCAAGCAAGAAATCGATGGGTGGCTTTCTCCGCGCCAACTGCAAATCGGATCATGGTGACGGACAATGGGAGGAACATGTGTCGCCAGCTGCTACGAGGAGGGGATGGTCCATGCGCCCTGCATGGCGCACGTGTTCATCTGTTGTAGAAAGGTTCTGATGTATTCCACCGATCTTCAGAACATTCTGAAAAATGGCAATGGAACTGTGCATGCACTTTGCTATCCATTCGTACAAAGGCCAGGAACACCCTCCTCGAGTTGCAGCGGCAGAACGCCTCCCCACACGCTATGATATGCGATGTTTCCACCCGCTGGAAATTCCAGACCTGCCACCATGTTGGACGACTGTTTGAACGAGAAAGGCATTAACGATTTTTTGACTTGATCCAGGCACAGGACAGAAGTATCCCTGTGTATCTTTGAATGTCAGCAGTGGCTGCTCATGCGTGACACCTGCCGTCTTGTTGATGGGCCATTCGAGGAGGCACGTTATTTGTCAGTCGCCAGGACTACGGGATGAATACGTCATTTCCTCTGCTTCATGTCCAGGAACAGATGTGACAAAATCTGTCTGGGCAGGGGACTGGAGATGTGGCGACTACATTTCGTGGCCTCATGAGTCCGGTGGAGGACTGAAAGTGGTGGAGGAGGGAGGGAGGAGGAGGAGGAGGACATTGGGAGCAGAAGCATTGTCTGAGTGAAATGAGTGGGTTTTCTACCCAGGTACCAGTGGAGGAGGAGCAGGAGCAGCTGGAGGAAGGTGATGAGATGAGGATGACGAGGCAGTGACTCCCAAGCACCGGTGGCAGTATACAGTGGAAATAGGAGGCAGGGGAAGTGCCCCTCGGAGTAACGTGCAGATGTCCCGACAGCATTTATTTGCCTGGCTAGTGTCAGCGAATAGTCAAGCATCCGTCAGAGGGATGACTTCTGGCCTTCTCCAACCTATTGAGACCCTCGCTACCGGTCCAAAATGGGAGCCTTTTCACAGCTCATTGAGGAGGAAGACAAACTCAATTAACTATAGGGAAAACTCCTCCGTAATCAGTCTTGGCCGCTGCATATGTGCGGCATGTCCCTCATCTGACAGGTCTTGGACAGGGGGGTTCATCAGGTCAGTTGAACTGCCGCGGTGTGCCTGGTCTGCTGGGGGACGGGGGGGGGGTAGGAGCCGTACCAGCTCCATCAGCAGTAACCTAAGTCTGTTGTCACTAATGAGAAGCTTGCTTCATCCGCCTTGTGAGGAGGTCAGTCAACCAGCAGCAGCAGCAGTGTCCTGGAGCATTCCCTGAAACCAACAGGTTGTGGCTACCTTGGACAGCACTACTGCCACCCAGTTTAGAAGATCCGCTGGACTACTGGGCCGCCAAACTGATGTGTGGCCGCAATATCATTGCCGAGTTTTGCAGTGGAGAAAGCAGCGTCCTGCCCGGCCAGTAGTGTGGGCTATCAGTGCGGGTGTTTCAGGTGCGGCGGGGGCCATCGTTACCCCAAGGAGAACCGCTTGTCCACGGGATGTTGACTCGACTGAGCTTTGTTCATAGATGAATCAGGCTGTGGATTGGCCTGGATTTCCCACACACACAATGCCTTAGGAGTCAGTCTGGGTTTCAAAATACCTGCCTCAGCCACTTATTTGATGCCGCCACACCGCTGGATGGCCACACATTGCTTGATAGTTTCTCCATCTGCCTAACCACCGTCTTTACAGGGACTGTATTGCCACCCACCTCAACACTCTGTCATTGGTGCCACTCTATGTGCTCATGTGCTGCTGCTGTTGCTGTTGCCGGACATCCACACTGTGTCATTGTGCCACTCGCGGCCTGGTACTGTTTTGCCACCTGCATAATGCTATTGTGCCTCTCTCTGACCTACATGTGCTGCTGTGGCTGCTTGCCGTGCCCTGCCACACTGTGTCATTGTGTCACTGTCTGCCTCATGCTGCTGCCGTGGCTGCTTGCCGTTGCCTCCACACTGTGGGCTACTCCTGTTTTTTGCACCTCCAGATTTGTCATTGTGCCATCTGTCTCGACCTCATGCTGCTGCCGAGGCTGCTGCCGTGCCCACCACACTGTGTCTTTGTGCCACTGTCTGACTTATGCTGCTGCTGTTGCTCCTGCCGGTGCCCTCCTCCTGTGTCATTGTGCCACTCTGTGGCCTACTCCTTTTTTGCCAGCTCCAGAATTTGTCATTGTGCCACTGCCTGACCTCATACTGCTGCCGCTGTGACCTCCACTGTGTGATTGTGCCACTCTGTGCCATTATTCTGTTTTTTCACCTCCATTATGTCATTGTGCCAATGTCTGACCTTCTATACTGCTGCTGCCGTGGACCTCCCTACACCGGTATCATTGTGCCACCTTGTGGACTTTTTACTGTTTTGCCGACCTCCATTATGTCAATTGTGCCACCTGCACTGGTCCTCATTACTGCTCTGCCGCTGTGACTCCACTGTTGAGTTGATTGTGCCACTCATGTGCACCTAATACTGTTTTTCACTCCTCATAATTGTATTGTGCCAATGTCTGACCTCATTCTTGCTTGCTGCCTGACCTACACTCGGTTATCAATTGTGCACTCTGTGGCCTATACTGTTTGCACTCCTCCATAATGTATTGTGCCATGCTGACCTCATATGCTGCCGCCGTGACCTCCACACTGTGTGATTGTGGGCAACTCTGTGGCTTAATATGTTTTTAGCTAATATGTCACTTGTGTTTCCACTGCCTGAACTCATACTGCTGCCGCCGTGGAATTACACTGTGTATTGTGCCTCTCTGTGGCCTTATACTATTTTGCCACCTACACTGAATTAACATTTGTGCCACTGTTGACCTTCATACTGCTGCCGCACGTGACCTCCACACTGGTGTGATTGTGCACTCTGTGCGCCTTAATACTGTTTGTCCGCCTCCATAATGTCATTTGTGCCCACTGTCTGACCTCTAACTGCTGCCGCCGTGATACTGTCACATGTTTCATTGATGCACTCTGTAGGCCTAATACTGTTTTGCCGCCTCCATATTGTCATTGTGCACCACTGACTCCTGACCTCTTACTGCTGCCCGCCCGTGACTCCACACTGTGTGATTGTGCCACTCTGTGGCCTAATATGTTTTGCAACCTCCAGAATGCCATTGTGCCACTGTCTGACCTATTCTGCTGCCGCCGTGACCTCCTCACTGTGTGATTGTGATCACTCTGTGGCCTAATACGTTTTGCCGCCTCAAGAATGTCATTGTGCCACTGCTGACCTCATGCTGCTGCTTGCCATGACCTCACACTGTGTGATGTGCCAACTTGTGGCCTAATACTGTTTTGCCGCCTCCAGAATGTCATTGTGCCACTGCTGACCTTTCATGCTGCCTGTGGCTGCGCCGTCACCTCCCACACTCTAATCACTACTGTTGCCACCTGAGCTCTCAGCTTGTTTTTTTCCAGCTTTCGCTAGCGATGAATTTATCAGGCTCATTCCCGCTTGAGTTTTTTGGTCAGTTTTGCCCTCTTAAGTGCCAGGGATTTTTATAGTGAAGCGATTCTAAAGCGGCGGCAGTATTGCGTGTCATACTTAAAACACAACATTGTATGAAGGACAAACCAATGCTCCCTCTGATATTTAAGCATGGCACAACGATTCTACAGCACCCTGCAGGCTCTGGGCAGCCTGGAAATAGCTGTTTTTTAACGTGATTCGTGCCGAAGTAATTCGGACCGAAACGAATTTTGTCGGAAAATTCGGCGAGGTGACCGAACCAAATTTTTGAGAAATTCGGCCATCTCTAGACATGACCCATCCACGGTGCGGATCGGGGACCACGTGGCTTGGTCCGTGACACAACCAATCTGTACTGTACTCTTGTTATTTTGTATAATATTTATGTGGCCACTTATAATGTAAAATATGACTATTTCAAAATGAGCAAGTACATCACTGACATTGGTCAAAAGATAAAGATTGTAAGAAACAACAAATCCAGAAGTCAAGGAAAACAATCATATTCTTGTTTTATTTTTTCATTGTTCAGTAGTTTATATATGCATATTGTTTCTTTGGTAGTACATACATTTTTGAAAATGATTAAATAAAAGCAGCTATAGACAGTGTTAAACCCATATGCAGACAATTTACACCATTTCATAATTTCTGTGCATTGACTTGGGAAATAATTTTTCATGTTTATTACATATTTTTTATTTAGGCCAAAAGAAAAAACATTCAATGAGTATAGGATATAATTGAAGTCAATTCAAAATAATCTTAGTAGCATGAACCCAAAATATAGTGTGAGATTTTGTGGATCATTATGAAAAAAGATGATGCCAGAGAAACTGTTTTCTACTGAATGTTACTTAGGTGTACAGTTAAATTCCGTAAGAGAATATTGTACTTTGTCGTTGTGTGGTAGACTTCTGAAGACTTTGAATGTACAAGTAAGCGTCTGCAAAAATGACAGAACAACATTAGATACATATAATCACAGAATAAGGAAGATATCTGATTCTTTAAATTATTTTTTGTTAATGTAGTCACTTTCAAATATTAATAAGATTCTTTCAGAATAAAAAGTTGGCAGCACTGGTCTAATGCCCAATTTAGCTCTGGTTGGTCCCCCTTAATTAATCAAAAACTAAGAATAGAGATCCATGGACTTTAGTTGTGCTTTGGCTATATATGTCTGGTTGTGATGGGAGTCTTCTACTTGGATTCCCACCATCTTTTGTTGATTGTTACAGCTCATCATAGCCAATCAAGACGACCCATTGACTTCATGTTGTGCCCATAAATGTGCTTGGTCTTGGAGGTGTTACATCTCTGATTGGTTCTCCTTTTTAGATTTTTGCAGCTTTTCATAGCCAAGAAAGATAACACATTGACATAATGCTCTTTCCTATCTGTGTCTGGTCTTGGTGAGGGTCCTAGTTCTGATTGTCTCCACACGGGGGGGGGGGGTGGGGCGGGGGGGGGGGGGACCTCTTGCTTCATTGATTCCACAGCTTATCATAGCCAAGGAAATTATACTCATGGACTTTTTATTCAATTGGGCCCATATGTGTAGTAGTTGAGTCGATTGCCGTTGGCTATCGAGATCGATCGATAGTGCCCGATAGTCGGGTTCCGCGTATCGGATAAGGTTTTTCGATAGTGAGCAACGATTATGAGCCATTACAATTAAAGTCAATGGAGAGCAACAACCCCTACCATTATTACACCCAATCAAGGCTGGAGAAGCTGAAATTTAAACGATGGAGCTCCACAGTAACAGTCAAAATGGATACGTTCCCTACCTCTTAGTGCAACACACTTAGGTTATAAAAGTCACAGAAAAAAGTCAAAGACCCATTTTACTATCCCTGTCTTTGTACCACACCTTACCCTTTAAACCTGCATCACCGCACAAATTAAAAGTGCAAGAAAGGCAGTATGATTTTGACACCATCATGTTACTTGAAACTGGACAATGAATATCCCTGTCCTAAACGCTGCATGAGCCCAAACCTGCATGACCCCCACATTTAAAAAAAGTGCCGGAAAAGAAGTCTTTCAAACCACCATTTAGTTGAAACTGGACATTGACCTATACTGTCCTGGCCACAGCATGAGCCCCAAATCCCTGCATGACCCCCACATTTAAAAAGTGCCGGAAAAAGGAGTCTTTCAACCACCATTTAGTTGAACTGGACATTGACTATACCTGTCCCTGGGCCACAGCATGAGCCCCAAACCTGCATGACACCCCCACATTTAAAAAGTGCCGGAAAAAGGAGTCTTTCAACCACCATTTTAGGTTTTCCACTGGACATTGACTATACCCTGTCCTGGGCCACAGCATGAGCCCAAACCTGCATGACCCCCCACATTAAAAAGTGCGGAAAAAGGAGTCATTCAACCACCGATTTCTAGTTGAAATCTGGACTTGACTATAACCTGTCCCAGGTCTCACAATCATGACCCAGGGCCGGATTTACAGTTGGGTGCGGTGAAATCCCCAGGGCTGGCGTCCGACATCATTAACACCAGGTAAAATGCCCTGAATGACGCACAAACGAAAACTGTCGTTTCTGAAAGCAGAGTGCCGGAAGCGGAAAGTGTGATGAAACTCCAGCCTTCCTCAGTACAAACAGTCAAGACCTGAGGGTAGCGCTTGGCCCCACCGTATGAGTTTGGACCAATTGAGCTTCACTGGAAATACTGGGTGGTTTAACGCTCCTGTTACACCCTGGTGCCCTTTATCTTGGCATTCTTGTTTCTCATTATACTCAACGTGCTGGAGGAAAAATGGTCCTCTGTACTTTGTTCTCTGTCCGTGCTCCAGAACTCCATGTTCTCTGAATAACCAACATCTGTTCAAGTTTCTTTCCTGTACCCCTCCCTTTACAATTCAGAGGTCAGAATTATATAACAGCATTTTGTACATGCAAGTTTTTTTAGATACTTAAATTCTAGAAAAAACACATTTTTAAAATAGGATGGAAATCCCACCAGTCTTTGTTTCACTTTTTTCATTTGTATTAAAAGGGTTTAGTCCCTCAATACAGGGATTTTGATAGCTTATGTTAAAGATCTTGCAAAAACAAGTCCCTTTATGCAATATGTGTCCAATAACAGTGTCGCTAACTATTCCTGTTTCTCTGACAGCACCATCACCCTTTGAGCCACTCTTGACAATTGTGCAGAAACATAATGTCTGTTAAAAACAACATTTTTTAGAATAGGACCTGTAGTATAGCCGGCATGTCACCAGCAAACTTCCCCAAAAATTCAATAGCATGACCCATATGAGGCCACTTTGGTCCCGAATTGAGTGAAGAACAAATGTCTTGTTAGAACAACAATTTTTAGAATAGGACCAGTAAGTCTAGCTGCATGCACAGCCAAAAAAGGCCCCAAAAATTTCAAAAGCATGACCCTTGAGCCACTATTAGTAGAGCAATGTGTGGAGAAGACACAAATACAGATCTCTATCTCTGAGGCACACACAACATTTTTATCATTCAACATAGACCGGTAGTATAGTAGCTCACACTGTTCCTCACCAGCAAAACATGCCCCCAAATAAACATGCAAAGCAAGAACCCCGGTACATTGTGAAGAACAAATGTCTGTTAAGAAACAATATTTTTAGAATAGACCTAGTATATAGACTGCGTCAATACGAGCAAATGCCCAAAACAATTCAAAGCCGAGAGCGATACCCTTGAGCCTCTTTGGTCAATTGTGAAGAACAAAATGTCTGGGTAGAAAACAACATTTTTAGAATAGGGACCTGTAGTATAGCTGCATGTTCACAGCAAAATGCCCTCCAAAAATTCAAAGCATGACCCTTAGCCACTTTGGTCAATTGTGAAGAACAAAATGTCTGTTAGTAAACAACACTTTTTAGAATAGACCCTGTAGTAATAGCTGTCATGTTCACTAAGGCAAAATGCCCCCAAAAAATTCAATAGCATGGACCGCTTGAGCCACACTTTGGTCAATTGTGAAGAACAAATGTCTGTTAGAAACAACATTTTTAGAATAGGACCGTTTAGTAATAGCTTGCATGACACAGCAAAATGTCCCCCCCAAAAATTCAAAGCATCGACCCATGAGCTCACTTTGGTCAATTGTGAAGAACAAATGTCCTGTTAGAAACAACATTTTTTTTACTAATATCATCTGTAAGTATTGCTGCATTTTCAAAGCAGCATGAACCCAAAAAATTATAAAAATGACTTCTCACCACTGTTTAAAAATTGTGAGGGAGAAAAGCCACATAATAAGCCACCCATTTCCTATTCCCAAAGTGACTCATAATTATAAGCTGTATCACACAGCAACATGACCCAAAAAATATAAATATGACTTTCTCACCACTATTAACATTGTGGGGAGAAATGCCACTTAAAGTCACTATTTCTGTTCCAAAGGACCATGATTATTGCTGTATCTCACAGCAACATGACCTCACAATCCAACATTGACAATTCGAAAACATCTTAAGATAAAGTGAGTAAATGAATACTGTGTTGTCATGAAACCATGCTTGTCTTTACAGTCTCCTCACAAGCACAACCATCAAAATGAACAGTTTTGGAAAGAGAATTAAAAATTGCAGTAAAGAAATGATCATTTTAAAAAAAAGTTTTCAAGAGGACATTTCTGTTTGAAAAGGAAATGTGAAGTAGAACCGGCAACAAATCGGTGACACTCGGGCAATAGGCCACAACCATCATCAGAGATCCATGCCAGATTCATCTTGATGAAATCAAACGATTCCCACATTATCTGGTGAAGAGCCGGATGCTTTGATCTGTAATGAACTCCTCCTACTGTGCTGAAGGTCCGCAATCAGATATGACGCCGGCTGCAGGCAAGGACAACACCACTATGACGTGACCTAGCCAGCTCGGCCATTCGACCATTTTTGATACCCAGAAGTCTATTGGGTCCGGAACACATCCAAAAACATCGTTTTGAGACGCAGATAGTCCCGTGCAGCCCCATGAACTTAAGCTGATTCTGTGTGTTTGGATGTGTGCCCTGCATTGCATGCGTTTGGTGAGGTGGTAAACAAGATTGCCAGAAGGACACCCATTTAGGCTTCTGCCACCTTGGCCTGATGCAGCAGCAACGCTACTGGCACTCTTACTGCTGTCACGACGCTGAAGGTTGTACCATCAGCCGTGACATTTGGGTAACGTGAAAGCAGACGCAACAGATGTCCTCCATTTGATCAATCACAGAGGTCTCCATTTCCTGCATTTAATCTCTATTTGGGTGGTGGAAAGGAAAGTGCTGATTTTATGTTTTGTACCGGGGACCAGGAGGGTGGTCCACCCAGTTAACTGTTGTTCATTTTAATTGGCCTTAGATGCGAGGATCATGTTGGATGGAAAATGTACATCCAAGCACTCATGTGAGAGATGGAGACCCCCCCCCCCCCCCTCCCCCCCCCCCACCCCCCCCCCAACCTCTGAGCCTTGATTTCCCAAGCCTCTGGGACAGGGTCACATACAATCTGATCTTCCTCATCTTCCTCCTCCGCCTCAAAGTCGCGCCAATCCTCATTCAAGGCAGGACCGTCGTAACATCGGTGTCAGACTACCTCCTCCTCCTCCTACCTCCCGTGCCATCCGCACAGCTACAACACAGCCTAGGCTTGCTGAGAGATGCATCCACCCTGAGAGCCTGAATGGCTCAACCTCTTGCACTAGCTCTGGACCCGAACCACTGCCTAATGAAGACCGATGAAATTGTGAACTGTCGGGCCTTGTGGATTTGACTGAGAGAAAGGCTCCGTGACCGCATCTGTGTCCGTCTCCACCTCCGTCGCTTGGCGGACTAGTTGTTTTTAGAGAGTGTCCCAACGATCGTGTTCCAGAACTAAGAACACCACCAATCTCATCGCTGACAGAGGCATTGGTCCCGCAACTGACCATTTTTGGGTGGCTTCTTCAAAACGCAAGGAAAGTGCAGAGCTCTTCACCTGCCTCCCACTCTCGTGGTTAAAACACCACCGAGTCCGAACCCTGCTTGTTCAGGCCATGTTCACATCTACTCTGCGTATTGCCAATTGCGCTGCTGCCACAATCGCTGTGAGCAATGTGGAGTGGAATTCCAGCGTGATGCCACATCAACAATGAGACGTTTGACGAGGGAGGCCGAGCTAGAGACCCGCAACGCGAGCCAGCTGATTAAGCAGGGTGCTGAACGCGGAAAGAGCGAACTCTAGACCCTCTGAGCCTTCTTCACAGCACGCAGTCATAACCCGGGTAGCTCTTTAGAAATTTCTGGACGACAAAGGTTCATGACATGTGCCAGTCAAGGGATGTGCTCCAGCCTACCCGATCTTAATGGCTCCAGCAGATTTCGCCCGTTATCGCACACCCACACCTTGCCTGGCACAAGGTTCTTGTCACCCAGCCAGCGCACCGCACACGTAGCTTTAAGAGCCGTCCACAAGCTCCTGCCTGTGTGTGGACGGTCCCATAGGCATATGTAATTTCAACACGGCCTGGTGTCTCAAGGGCACGTTATGCCCCAGAGACTTGGGAAAGAGCCCTGCACCATCGCCTGTCCCTCAGTTTTGAAGAGCGGTGCGCCGAGCCGAGAGCCAACCGTCACCCCCAGAGACATCCACCCCGCTCACTCCAGTGAGCTGTCACTACGAGATATAGCGGGCCCTTGGCACGTGCTTACTAGTTCCATGTGTCGGTGGTGAGATGGACTTTTCCAGACACAAGATGCAGACAACGCGCTTGTGCAATTTTAGATACACGTGGCTGCCAGGGCAGGGACGGCTTTTTCTGGCAAAGAAATGCCTGCTCGGCATTCTGGGTAGTGGGGCCAGGCGAGGGCCCCAGACGTGGCGGAACCCATCTGTGGTCCACCAACGTGAAAGGCCACATTTCCAAGCCAAAAGCCTGGCAATGCCGACATTCAGGCTTTTGGTGCTTTGGATGTTTGGGTTAAAGTGTTTTTTCTTCTGGTTATTTTTTTTTTGTGTCCCAAACCTTGAAGACAGAAGGCTGGCTGCTAGACTGGGCCGCTGTAACGGCTGTGCAGGTTCGTCAAACTGGCGGAAGGAATAAGGGGTAGGATGGGGTCTCTGTGGTGCTGGGTGTAACTTCGGCGAACGGTGGAGGCTTAAGTCTGGAGTATCTGATCCCTGATTCATGACTCGGAGAGACTTGGCAGCGTGAGGAACCTTGGTGTGTGCGGAGGATGAGGGAGGCGGAGACAGAGGGTTGACAGTGGTTGGAGGCCGACGTCGCTGGCCTTTTTTTGGCCAAGTGTTCCCTCCATGTTACACTCATGCATACGCATCATGTAGTCAATACATGTTTGTGGTGGTTAACCCACTTAAGGATCTTTGCCTCTACGTTACGCGTTTTTAATCGGCAAGGCGGCAAATGACATCGCTGGTGAATCAGAGGCTTGCTCAAAAGAAGGCCCAGAGCCTGCGAGGTCCCTGGACCTTTTTGACGGCGATAAGCGAGAGCCTGTGGTTGCGGCTGACCGTCTGGGGCTGGCGGAATCATATCAGCATGGACTATCTGCGACCGCCGGCCTCTCCCTTTATGTGGCGGGACCACGTATTGACACAACCCCCATCTCCCTTCCTCCTCGTCCACTGATGAAGCGCTCGCGAAGCAAATTCTGCGGAAAAGGACCAGGGATGGATGCCGCAAATGTCGTACATCATCATCATCATCAACACAGGTGACTTGTCTACCTGACTTTTCCTGCATCCAGAAGCTGCGGGCTAGCAAGCTAAGGGGCACAGCACGGCGTTGCCGACCGGCACCAGGATGATTGTCCGATTGACCGGCTTCCTTCACACTCCTCTGGATGGCATCCAGTAAACTGGGCGTCAGAGCAACTAAATCATCCTCTTGATCTTTTAACATGCCTTCTGACCCCAACCGCATTTTTTCGTGATCAAAGAGGTCCTTCAGACATGGAATTATCCACAGTTGGTGGGTACACGAGTTTGACATTTGGCTGCTTCATTTTGGACGATTGCTGATGATGCTGATGACCTACATTTGTGGCCGAGTGACTGGGAGGAACTAGGATGTAAGACTGCTAGAGCCAGGTGCATTAACCACTGAAGGACAGTATTGGCGACTAAGTTTCGTTTAACTTAGATCACAGTGCCCTAACCCAGCGATGACAGCCTGACGGTCCCCCTGCAACTGACGATCCGCTGGTCATGCGTGTTGTCGCAGCACTGGAAGGACACCTTCTCTCGTACCTCTACCTCCATGTCTAACCCCCCTCTTGTGCTCGCTTACACCTGCATTTCGCTCCATGTCCAGAAATATAAAAAATTTGAGTAAGGTAAGGAATAGTTTTTGGAAAGTCTCATATTAAAATACGCAAATCACAGCTATCTCAAATCCCTCCTAATCAAACAAAATGGCTGAGATTCAATATAACTGCAATGTGTCCTATCAACAATCTGGACTGGGCAAAAGTCCAAAAAACAACGTATCCTGTTATGTTTTTGGTAAATAAATGGTATTTTTTGTGCACCTTTCAATTCAACCTGTGGTGAATATAGAAATGCTTGTTTTAAAATTTACGAAAGATGCTCGCTTCAATGAACATACTGGTGTGCGCAAAAGTCAAAAAACACGTATCTGTTATGGTTTTCGTATAAATACAAACGGTATTTTTATTGCACCGTTTCAATTCACCTTGTGAATATAGAATGTGTTTTAAGATTTACGTAGATGCTCGCGTCAATGACAGTACTGGGAGCGTCAAAGTCCAAAAACAGTAACTGTTTATGTTTTGATATAATAAACGGTATTTTTTGCACCTTTCAATTCACCCTGTGTGATATAGAATGCTGTTATTAAGATTTACTAGATGCTTGCGTCAATTGAACATTACGGTGCGCAAAAGTCAAAAAAAACACGTATCAGTTAGGTTTTCGTATAATACACGGTATTTTTTTGCAACCTGTTTCAATTCACCTGGGTGAATATAGATTGCATATTTTTAATATTTACTAGAATGCTTGCGTCAATGAACAGTACTACTAGTGAGCGCAAAAAGTCAAAAAACCGAACTGTTATCGTTTTCGTATAATACACGTTATTTTTTTGCACTTTCTATTCACCTGTGGTGAATATAAATTGCTGTTTTTAAGATTACTTAGATTCCTGGCTTCAAAAGAACTAAGTTACATGGTGCGCAAAAGTCAAAAACACGTAACTGTTATGGTTTTATATAATAAACTGTAAATTTTTGCACCCTTTCAATTCACTCTGTGGAGAATAAGAATTGCTGTTTTTAAAGATTTACGATAGATGCTGCGTCAATCGAACAGTACTTGGTGCGCAAAAGTCAAAAAACACGTATCCTGTATATGTTTTTCGTATAATACACGGTATATTTTTGCACCTTTCAATTCACCTGTGGTGAATATAAGAATTGGCTAGTTTAAGATTTTACGTAGATCTGCGTCAATGAACAGTACTCGGGTGCGCAAAGTCAAAAAAACACGTATCTGTTATGTTTTCGTATAACATACACGTTATTTTTTGCACCTTCAATTCAACCTGTGTGAATATAGAATTGCAGGATTTTAATGATTTACGTAGATGCAGCTCAATATGAACATACTAGGGATGCGCAAAAGTCAAAAAACACGTACTGTTATGTTTTGATATAATAAACGGTAATTTTTGCACCTATTCAATTCACCCTGTGGTAGAATATAAAATGCTGTTTTAAGAAATTACAAGATGCTGCGTCAATGTACAGTATGGTGCGCAAAGTCAAAAAACACTAATCTGTTATGTTATCGTATAATACACGTATTTTTGGTCACCTTTTCAATTCATCACACTTGGTGAATAAAGAATTAGCTGTTTTAAATTTACGTAGAAGCAGCCGTCAATGTACAAAGTACAAGTGTGCGCAAAAGTCCAAAAAACACGTAACTGTTATGTATTGAAATAATAAACGCTATTTTTTTGCACCTTTCAATTCAGCCCCTGTGGTGAATAAGAATTGCTGTTTTTAAGATTTACGTTAGATGCTGCTTCAATGAACAGAACTGTGTGCCAAAAGTCAAAAAACAACAACACGTAACTGTATATGTTTTCGTATGAATACACGTATTTTTTGCACTTTTGATACACTTACAATCACCTGTGGTGAATATATAATTGCTGTTTTAAGATTTTAACGTAGAATGCCTGCACATGAACAGTACTAGGTGCGCAAAAGTCGAAAAACACGTAACTGTTAAGTTTTGATATAATAAACGGTATGTTTTTTGTGCACCTTCAATTCAGCCTGTGGGTGAATATAGAATTGCTGTTTTTTAATGATTTACGTAGATCGCAGCTCAATGAACAGTTACTGTGATGCGCATAAGTCAAAAAACACGTATCTGTTATGTTTTCGTATAATACACGGAGTATTTTTTTGCAACCTTTCAATTCACCTGTGGTGAATTTAAATAGCTGTTTCGTAAAGGATTTACTAATTCTTCGTCAATGAACAGTACAGGTGCGCAAAGTCAAAAAACACGTATCATGTTAAGTTACGTATAATACACTATATTTATTTCACCTTTCAATTCACCTGATGGTGAATACTCGAATTGCTGTTTTAAAAATTTAAGAAGATGCTCGTCAATGAACAGTACTGCGGGTGCGCAAAAGTCAAAAACACGTAACTGTATGTTTTTTGAAATAATAAACGGTATTTTTTGCAACCTTTATCAATTCACCTGTGGTTGAATAGATAAAATGCTGTTTTTAAGATTTACGTAGATGTCTCGTCAATGAACAGTATCGGGTGATGAAAAGTCAAAAACACGTACCTGTAATGTTTTGATATAATTAACGTATTTTTTGCACCTTTCAATCACCTGTGAGTGAAATATAAATTGCTGTTACTTAAATTTACGTGAGATGCTGCGCAATGAACAGTAACTGGGTGCGCAAAAGTCAAAAAAACACGTATCTGTTTATGTTATTCCGTATAATACACGATATTTTTGCACCTTATCAATTCACCTAGTTGTGAATAATAGAATTGCTGTTTTAATATTTACGTAGATGCTGCGTCAATGAACAGTACTGGGTGCGCAAAAGTCAAAAAACCCGTAACAGTATATTTTTGATATAATAAACCGAGGTATTTTTTGCACCTTTCCAATTCACCTGTGTAATATAGAATTGAGCTGTTTGTAGATTTACGTAGGATGCGCGTCAATGAACAGGTACTGGGTGCGCAAAAGTCCATTAAAACACGTTAACTGTATGTTTTGAATAATAAACGGTAATTTTTTGCACCTTCAATTCATCCTGGTGGTGGAATAATTAGAAATTGCTGTTTTAAGATTTACGTATAGTTCAGCTCAATGAAACAGTATGGTGTGCGTCAACAGTCAAAAAACACTTATCTGTTTATGATTTCCGTGTATAATACACGTATTTTTTGGCACCTTTTCAATTCACCTGTGGTGAATATAGAATTTGCTGGTTTTAAGAATTTACGTAGATGCTGCGTCAATGAACAGTACAGGGGCGCAAAGAGTCATAAAACACACTCTGTTATGTTTTTCCGTAAATACACGGTATTTTTTTGCACCTTCAATTCACCTGTGTGAATATAGAATTGCTGTTTTAAGATTATGAGCGTAGTATTGCTAGTCGTCAATGAACAGGTAACTGGGTGAGCATAAAGTCAAAAAAACACGTAACTGTTCATGTTATTTGATATCATAAAACGGGTAATTTTTTTGCATCCTTTCAATTCACCAGTGGATGAATATAGAATTGCTCGTTTTAAGATTTACGTAATGCTGCGCTCAATGAACAGTACTGGTTGCGCAAAGTCAAAAAACAACGTAAATGTTATGTTTTTTGAAATAATAAAACGGAATTTTTTGCACTTTTCCCCCATTCACCTGTTGAATATAGAATTGGCTGTTTTAAGATTTTACGTAGATTCAGCGTCAATGAACAGTACTGGTGCGCAAAAAGTCAAAAAACACGTATCTGTTATGTTTTCGTATAATACAACGTAAATTTTTTTGCAACCTTTCAATTCACCTGAGGTGTGAAAATAGAATTGCTGTTTTAAGATTTACGTAGATGCTGCGTCATTGAACAGTACTGGGGAGCGCAAAAGTAAAAACAACGTAACTGTTATTTTTGATATATAAACGTAAATGTTTTGCACCTTTCAATTCAACCTGTGGAATAATAAATTGCTGTTTTAAGAATAAACGTAGAAGCTGCGTACAAATGAACAGTACAGGGTGCGCAAAAGACATAAAACACGTAACTGTGATGTTTTTCGTACGATACACGTATTTATTTGGGGCAACAAACAACCTGTGCTGAGTGCTGACGAACAAGATTGCTGGATTGTAATCAAAGTGCTAGGTTGAATATAAACAGTCCTGACAGTGTAATGGAAAAATTTGAACACCTAACCTGAAATGTATACTGAAAATAAAAGGAGTTTTGCAGCTAACAAAGAGACCTGCAGTTTAACTAGAACTGATGTTTATATCCAATATAAGTCAAAGACTGCCCACTATCCCGGAAATACTTTCAATAGCAAACTTTAATAATAAAGATATTCCACTACAATATCTACACTAAGTCTTGGTGAACGTTTATCCAATGTTCTTTATAAGATAAGCCATGATCTGTTGTCTGTGTTCGCCCCGGGCCCCCCCCCCCCCCGCCCGCTCCCCCAGCCGTGAATTTACAGAGGATAGATGCTGCTCTTAAAATATCTCTAGCTAACTAACATAAAATCTCAAATCTCTAATGTACACTAAATTGGAAGGATCACAGCTAATAGCAGAGGTTACTCTGTTGCAGAAAAAACTAATTATCCCGCTGAGCTTGTTTGGCCACATGCAAACGCAGGTCCTATCCCAATGAGACGCTGAGAGAGCATACTAGGCTGAAACAGGAAACGCTGTTCTATGTAAAACGAGGTCATCGGATTTTTCCAGCCAATCGCAACCATACACTTCCCATCATGACGTCGCACCTACACAACTCACCCTGCCTATTCTATAATCTATTTGCTGGCCGCCAAAATTCCAGGAAGCGCCTGAAAAAGGCTCTATCTTAATAGATGGTATGGCTCAGATTTTAACTTAATTATCGCATGATCTGGAAAATTTCGATCACCATAAAAACCTTGCCGATTTCAACTTTGTCGATAAAAATCGCTCAACACTAGCCATATGCTATACAGTAAAGCTTATTATTGTTGGAGTGCTAGCTCTGATTAGTCCGACTGTTCAAGCCTTTATTTCATGATAGCAAAGCATAGAGAAGAAATAATCAAACAGTTATTAAGGCAATTGTGCCAGAATTCTTATTCTCTTTCTGAAATATTAGGCAGGGGACTCCCAATTTTGAACCTTGAAGAGAAACCAAGACCTCTCAGCCATTTTATAATAAAGATTTACTGTGGCCCCTTGGAGGGGTTCACTATGACAATGTGGCCCTTGGACCAGAAGATGTTATGTACCTCTGGTCTAAGATTTAGATAGTATTTAAAAATCTGCCCAAATGACTTTAACAAATATATTGTCCTTACTTGTGGACTGATGCTATTTGCCAACATACGTACAACAGTGACCTGATCATAAACCAGTGTACAATTCTGATGTTTAAATGGAAGACCAAAATGGTAATGGGAATATTTTCCACTGAGTATTAGTTCATATTTTTTTTTGTTGTTGTTTATTTACTGTCTGTAAAGCAAGTAGTGCTAGATAAAAGTTGGTATATTGAAGTAATATTTTAAAGATTAGTTATTTTTATTTAATTCTGAAATGCTTTGCTTTGGAGTGACAGTATTAAAACATGGTAGCAATGTAAAAAAGCTACAATGCACACACATATCCTTTACTAGACCAAGTTTTTTGCAAAGTGACCGCTGTAAATCTAACCAGTGGTTCTCAGCTGTCATTTGATGTACTAATTTTCCTCCCATAATGAGGCATGTAACTGCTGAGGCCACTGATTGGCTACAGTGGTCATATGGCGGCCGCTAATAAAAACTGAATGCCCTCTAAAGGCTCTATGCTAGCTAACCAGGCAATTAGAGAAGTGAGTACTGTTTGTTTTGTTATTTTCTGACTATTCTGTGCTTTTAATTTTTCTAGAGGTTGGATAAACTTCTGAATCCCTTAATGCAAAATCACAGACATGTGCACAATATGAGGCCAGAAATTAACTTTCATGTAAATGACTCTGATCAGCTCCAGTGTCCGCAGGACACTGTGGCTGAAATCCAGGCTCCTGCAGTAATTACTGGAGTCTAGGTAACTGCGATCACGGCTATTAACTTCTTGGATGCCATGGTCAATAGCAATTTTGGCATCTAACTGGTTTGACAAAAGGAGGTGGCTCTGTCACCAAGTGGCCCCCCCGTGAACATGCCATAGCATGTAAGAGCCCCAGGATTGCAAAGGGCTCCAGGCCTGCCCTGGCTGTATACATGTTAGCCTCAGCCAGAGACATAACCTAATATGTTACCTATCAGTTCTACACTGAAAAATAACCAAAGTATATTAATATAAGCAATCAAACATTCACCGTAGTTAGTAATGGGGGAGTAAAAAAAAATAAAGCTAAAGTATATAAAGAATATATGCACTGTTAAAAAAGTGGTAACCAAGAAAAAAAACCACAAATAGGGTATCACCATGATTGTAACAACTCAAATATTAAAGTTAATGTGCCATTGAAGCCTCATAAAAAATATTTAAAAAAATAAATGTGAAAAAAATAGCATAATTGCTTTTTTTTCTTTCGTCCACAAAAATTTTTAAAGGGGTTTTTCTTTCGCTACAATAGAACAAATCTCAAATGATCGGGACAGTAAAAATAAGGGCACTTTTTGAAATTTGGTTTGTCTTTACTTAAGTCACGATAGAAAAAAAGTTTAAGATATAATCTAATCTGTGCATCGATAGCTATTTCTACAGCTGTTGGTCTTGACACGTCCCCTTTTTCTGTGATTGGCTGGCTGACATTTCATTTAGCCTGTTCAGACACGCCCCCAGATGGGAAACTCCCCCTGCGCTGTGATTAGCTGCCTGAACTCACCTGTTGTTTACTCCATCCTGAGCTGTGGAAACAGAAAGTGAAACCAGCTATCTGAGAGGGCTGCTGGCTGTATACTCATCTCCCAGCTCTAAGGTGAATGATCTGGGCAATTACTGACTAACTGATAGATTAACTCTCCCCTCATAAAACACAGTCTTCTACACTGCTCTCCCCATATATAACAGCCTTATACAGTCTGCTGTACCTCTTGCTTGATAACAGAGGGGGAGGAGGGGGGAAGCCAGTGTGCATTCCTCACAATTGTTTCATCAGTTCAGGCTGTGTGTATAACTGGTTACAAGGAGCTTGTGCAGCATGGGAGGCAGCTGAGAGCTTCTGCATACAAGATAAGCATAGCAGAGGTCTCAAAAGCTGACATCCGCTCCCTTCTCCTGCTTCACACACAATGAGATGTCACAGCTCTCAGTGATTAGAAGATACGCCTCCTGGGAGGAGATACACGCCTACAGGGAAGAGAGTCTCACCCCTGGATTTGAAACTGAATCTGATAGGATTAGCTTGTCTATGAAAGCATCAAATGATAAAACCCCTTTAAATATGAAAAATATTATTTGGTATTCCTATAAATATACCAACCCCTAGAAATAGGGTAATACATTATTTTTGATGCAGTGAACAGAAAAAAAATCAATGTAAAATATTTGTGGTAAAATTATCCATTACTATAAGGACTGTGTCAACTCTATTCATCGTTTTCATTATATGCCTTTACATGTGTTGTTCTCTCTGTTTGGAGTAATATACTTGTCATACTCCTGGTGATCTAGAGAGTTTAAATCTTTAACCCCTTACCGCCGAGGCATTTTTGGCTTCCTGACAAGCCCGTTTTTAAAAACCGACATGGCCACTTAGTGAGAATAACTTTTTTCACTTTTACCTTTCCCAAATGATTTAAGACTGTTTTCCGTGACACTTGGCTTTTTAAGTTAGAAAAATTTTGTCCATTTTTTGAAAAATATCAAAATATCATGAAATTTGGAAAAATTGCAATTTTCAAATTTTAAAAATTTCTGTTTAAGACAGTAGTTTTTTTCCATCAAAAAGTTTAAACTAGCATCTACCGATGTCTACGAGGGTTTCCCCATTTTTAATTTTTTTTTTTTTTACCCCATTTGTAGCACAATTTAGTAGTCTTTTCACAAACCCTTTCAAAACAATTTTTTTGGGACCATCCAGTTCTGACATGGCTTTGATGGGCATATATGTTACATACGCCCATAAATGATCCCATGTAAGAAACTACACCCCTTAAAGTATTTGAAAAAGCATTGAGGAAGCTTGTTACCCCTTTAGGTATTTCACAGAAATTAAAACAAAGTGGAGGTGAAATTTCACTTTTTTTGCAGATTTTAAATTTTTATCTATTATTCACTAGAACATGGTAGATGTGACCTGGTAAATTTAACTCATCATCAATTCCCCAGATTCTGCCATTTTCAGAGATATCCCATATGTGGCCCTAGTGCGCTATTTGGCTCAACCACAAGCCCCAGAATAGGAGGAGCACCTACCGGACTCTGGGGTGAAATTTGCATTACGATTTTATTTAGGCACCATTCCAGGTTTGTGGACACCCTAAGGAGCTAAAACGTAATAAACAACCCTAAAAAGTCCCCATATTGAAAACTACACCCCTTAAGTAATATATCCAGGGGTGCAGTGAGTATATATCGACCCCACAGGTGTTTCACAAATTTTTTTAGCATTAGGCTCTGAAAAAAAAAAAAAAAATTTCCAACAATCTGCAATTTTAGCTGAAAATGTTTAATTTTTACATGGAATCATGGAAAAAGAACACCCCAAAATGTGTTATGCAATTTCTTCCAAGTTCGGCAATACCGTATGTATGGGTGTAAACTGCTGTTAGGGCGCATGACAAGGCATACAAGGGAGGGAGTGCTATTTGGAATGCAGATTTTGGTGGGGCCATGTCGCATTTGCAAAGCCCCAAAGTACCAGAACAGGTGAAACCTTCCAGAAGCCGCCTCATTTTGGATTCAACACCCCTCAGGGATCTCATCTAGGGGTGTATTGTGCATTTTGGGTGCACAGGTTTTAGAAATTTTTTAGGCCATTGGGCCAATGTTTTTTGGGCTTCATATTTACAGAGCTCCTCGTGCGGTATAAATGACATAACTTTACTATGTGGTCAGTACAATTGCAATGATATAAATTTTATACAGTTTTTTATGTTTTATTACTTTTACACAATAGAAATGCGTTTATAAAAAATTGCATTTTTATGTTGTCATAGTCTGACAGCCATAACTTTATTTTTCTGTATGCGGAGCTGATTATTGGCTTTTTTTAGCGGGATGATGTTTTTATTGGTACCATTATGGGGTGCATGTGACGCTTTGATCACTTTTTATTAAGGTTTTTGTGAGGCATTTTGAACAAAATACAGCAATCCTGGTAGTGTTTTTTTATTTTTATTTTTTACAGCGTTCACCATGCAATTTAAATGACATGCTAGCTTTACTCAGCAGGTCGTTATGATTATAGTGATTCCCAATTTGTATTTTTTTTATGCTTTACTGCTTTTACACAATAAAAATACTTTTATTAAAAAAGGAAAACACATTTTTGCATTGTCATAGTCTGAGAGTCATAACTTTTTTTATTTTTCTGTGTACGGAGCTGTATAGCAGCTTGTTTTTTGCGGGATGAGTTTGTTTTTATTGGTATCATTTTTGGGGGGACAGGGCTTTTTGATCGCTTTTAAAACCGTTTTTTGGAAGGCAGGGTGAAGAACTTACTGCAATCCTAGTAGTGTTTTTTATTTTTATTTTACTCCCTGGATGAAGATAATTAAGGCGATATCCAGATTATGTAGTTTTTTTTATGTGGAAGCACTGACGTTTTAATTGGCACCACTTTGGTGTTTGCATGAGCTTTTGATTACTTTTTATACCATTTTATGTGCTGCGGGATGAACAAAAATCGCAATTCTGTGACTGTTTTTTTGTTTTTTTACGCCATTCACCGTGTGGGTTAATAAACATGACATATTATATATGCCGCAATACCAAATATGGGTACTTAGTTTATTTTTTATCTTTTTTGGGGCGTTTGTAAAGAGGAAAGGGCGGTATACGTGTTTTTATTTTATTTTTCGTGTTTGTATTTTACTCTTTTTAACTTTTCTTTACTTTTTCACATTTTTTTCACTTTTTCCCATAGGGGATTTGAAGATCACTGTTACAAGACAGACCAGCATAGAGCAGAACTGCTCTGTACTGGTCTCCATGGTGACTGTCAATAACCAGGCCCACCATGCATTGTAGGCATGGTGACATCCCCAGACAACCCGGATGCTTTAGTAAGGCACTCGGGCTGTCAGGTAGGAGACTAGTGAGTGGCACAGAGCGCCGTTTACTGCGCCGATCGCAGGCAGGAGGAGCTCACTCCTCCAGCCTGCAACTTCATTATCCCGACCATGATAGGTCATGATAATAAAGGGTTAATCACCCTGCGGCATGCGGGATGCGGCATGATGCTAATGGTAATATACCACTCGTTGCATGACGCGATCTTGCGAGCTCCGCTTGTGAGCTCGCAAGATCGCCATGACGTAACCATACGTCAAGTGGCGGGAACCGCTACCCGACCTTGACGTATGGCTACATCAAATGTCGGTAAGGGGTTAAAATCTAATATCTCTGGTAGTGTAAGGAGTTTCAGCTCCAATGATGTCCATAACTGTTCAAATCCCACCCACTCTTGATCGACATCCGCGGTACCAGTGCTAAAGCTCCTGCACATGCTCTGTTCAGCATCCCACCGTACCCTAGTCTTGACAAGGGCAATGAGCATAAAAGGCAGAAGTGTATACACTTTGTTACGTTGCACATGCACAATGTATTTGTATGGTACTTTTTTATATTGAAAACAATTTGGGGAGGCAAAATGTCAAGAAAGCAAGTTCATGTCTAAAAATTTTTTACTGCCGTGTTTTTGATACTGCAGAGTTGATTAGCCAATGATAATATACAAACAAATGGGCTTTTTTTTCTCGCATCATTTAATAATTAATGATTCTAGTAGACATAGTTATAAATTATTTGACTTTGTAACATTTACGTAGTCTTAAGAAGAGAGGTTGCTTTTACCTGTGACACTTCTGAATTGGCCACATCACAAGAATCACCGGCACGATTTTTTTGGCATGATGTCTTTCCAATTTCCATTTCCACTATGTAGTTTGTACCTGCAACAACCTACATAAAAATGAATCATGAACATGTTTATGAAGGACAATACTGTACAAATAATTGTACTAATAGTACACATAATTTGAATCCACTATGGTAGTAATAAATATGCACAGATAATAGAAGATAATCCAGCACTCGTGTCAAACAGATTCAAAAATATTGTTTATATGGTTTGGTGCGATTTGTGTAACATGCAATATATTGGTTGCACCACCAGGGGTCTCAACACCAGGATTAGGGAACATTTGTACGACAAAAAACAGATTAGTCCCCATAGCGTTTCAGGGGTCTCCAAACATTTCCGATACCTACATCAAGGTAGTTTGGAACATTTTAAAGTAAAATCAATAGAACAAGTTAATAAGCCTTTACGAGGTGGGGACTGGAGGAAAGCCCTCACTAATGGAGAAGCCTATTGGATTCTCACATTGGATACTAGGTCTCTACAGGGTTTGAATTACAGATCTGATGTATATTTACTAATTGGTTTTCTTTTTTCGCTTTTAGGTTACATTTTTGATGTTTAATGTTATAGTGTTACATATACATGAAATATAGCAGGTTTTTTGGATAAGGATGATAAGGGGTTAAAACTCAGGTACATGAGGCAATTAGAGGTGGAGCAGGTATATATTGGAGTGCTGGGCGACTTAGAGCATGTTACGAATAAGGGCCGCAGAACAGGCCTGAAACACGTAAACCATGTCGCTTTTTGGATGCTTTTAACTATGTTTTTATTACTTTTTCAATAAAGAGTGTGTTTTTTCTTTATGATTTTTGAATCCGTTTGACACGAGTGCTGGATTATCTTCTATTATCTGTTCCTATGTGAACGTCTACAGCCGGACGTTGTTTTTCCATTGCACCGTGTTTGGAGCGAAGAATAGATGGAGCCTATGCAGCCTGAGACTCATGGGGGGCTTTTCTCACATTTTTTTAAATTTAGTAATAAATATGCCTACTGGGAGTAGTAGTAAAGTCAGAACATGGTTTGTCGGGGAGTCGGGGGTTCCAGTTAACACATTTACAAAAGTAATGTTATGTTATAGTGCACTTTATATTGCTGTGATGACGTATTGAACTGTCAATTGTTATTATACTTAGGCCTGGACTACCCATAGGGCAAACCGGGCATTTGCCCGGCGGGCCCCTGGGATCCGGGCCGCAGGGCCGGCTCGGAGCACCCGCCGGGGGGGTCGGGTGTTCCCCCCGGCGGGCCCGAAAGTGCCGGCGCACGCACAGGTGCCGCAAAGGTTCCGCCAATGCGACCGGATCCCGTGGCAGGGACCGACAGGCCCCCTCGCTGCACGGCTGGGTCACTGACCCAGCCATGCAGACTTCAAGTCCGCCTCCTGCACCGCGCGGTGCAGGCAGCAGTAGAGGCTGAACAGATGGGATCTACTGATCCCGTCTGTTCAGCTCCCAGGAGGCCGCAGGGCAGGCGCGCGATGTGATGACGTCATCGCGCGCCTGCTCCGCGGCCCCTACTCGGGTGAGAGCGGCCGATCCGGACGGATGTGGAGAAGAGGATGGAAACCAAGTGAGTAAGAGTTTAATTGTTTTTTTAAACTACTTACTGGTCCTGCCTAGCCTGTATACTGCCTCTGCCTACCCTATATACTGCCCTGCCTAGCCTGTATACTGCCTCTGCCTACCCTATATACTGCCCTGCCTAGCCTGTATACTGCCTCTGCCTACCCAAAAACGCCCTTTCCTACCCTATAAACTGGGCCCCCCCCTTCCTTATACTGCTCCCCGCCGGGTAATACTGCCCTGCCCCAAACCTATATACTGCCCCCCGCCCAGGGCCCGTATACTGCCTCTGCCAAACCCCATTTTGCTGCCCTTTCCTACCCCATATACGCCCCTGCCTCCCCGTATACTGCTCCTGCCTTTGGCTGTAACTGCCTCTCCCCACCGTAAAAACTGCCCCTGCCTAGCCTGTATAAACCCCCCTGCCCAACCCCATAAACTGCCCTTGCCTACCCTAATACTGCCCCTGCCCAGCCTGATACTGCTCCCGCCTAGGTTTTATAAATCCTTTGCCACCCTATATACTGCCCCTTTCCTACCTTGTATACTGCCCCCGCCTAACCAAAATACTGCCTCTGCCAGCCTTAAAACTGCCTCTGGGCCCACCCTAAAAACTTCCTCCGCCCAGCCTGTATACTGCCCCTGCCCCAGCCCGTATACTGCCTCTGCCTACCCTAAAAAACTTTTTCCGCCTAGCCTTTAAAACTGCCCTTTCCCAGCCTGTAAACTGCCCCTTCCTAGCCTAAAATTCTGCCCTCCCACCCATATACCCGCCCCTGCCTACCTTATACTGCCTCTGGGCCCACCCTTTATACTGCCCCTGCCACCTTTAATTGCCCCCCCGGGCCCAGCCCCCATATACTGCCCCCTGCCTAATCTATTTTACTGCCCCGCCTAGCCTGTATACTTGCCCCCCCCCCCCCCTGGCCCCTATAAACTGCCCCTGCCTAACCTGTAACTGCCCCCGCCTAGCCAAAATAAATGCCCCCGCCTAGCCCGTAAAACTGCCTCTGCCCAGCCCCATATACCCTCTGCCTAGCCTATATACCCGCCCCCCCTAGCCTGTAACTACCGCTGCCTAGCCTATATACGCCTCGCCTAAACCCCGTATACTGCCCCTGCCTACCTGTATACCCGCCTCTGGGCCAAACCCCAAATACTTTTCCCCGCCTAAACCTGTATACTGCCCCTGCCTAGCCGTATACTGCCCTCTGCCCACCTAAAATACGCCCTGCCAAACCCCATAAACCTTTCCCCGGCCCCAAACCTGTAAAACTGCCCCCTGCCTAGCCTGTATACTGCCTCTGCATAACCTATAAACGGCCCCTGCCTAGCCTATAAACTGCCCCTGCCTACCTTATTGCCCCCGCCTACCTATAAACTGCCCCCGCCTAGCCTGTTTCTGCCTCCCGCCCAGCCTATTTACTGCCTCTGCCTAGCCCTTATACTGGCCCCCGCCTAGCCTGTATACTGCCCTGCCTACCCTAATTTCCCTCGGGCCCACCTGGGATCCCGCCCCGGGCCCAGCCTTTTACTGCCTTTTGCCTACCCTAAAAACTTTTTTTGCCTACCTGTATACTGCCCTGCCCAGCCTGATACTGCCTCGCCCAGCCTATATACTGCCCCTGCCTACCCTATATACTCCCCCCCTAGCCTGGGATACTGCCTCTGCCCACCCTTTATACTTTCCCCCGCCCAGCCCGTATAAATTTCCCCCCGCCTAGCCTTTTAATTTTTTTTTTTCCTCTCCTACTCATATACTGCCCTGCCTACCCTTTTACTGCCCTGCCCAGCCCATAAAATGCCCCTTTCCAAACCTTTTATACTGCCCCCGCCTAATTTATAAATGCCCCTGCCTAGCCCCGTATAATGCCTCTGCCAGCCTATATACTGCCCCTGGGCCCAGCCCTAATACTGCCCCTGCCCACCCCGTATACAAACCCCTGCCTACCTATAAACTCCCCTGCCTAGCCTGTAAAACTGCCCCTTTCCTAGCCTATATCCTTCCCCTTTCCCAGCCTGTTTTTCGCCCCTGCCTACCCCTTTTTACTGCCCCTGCCTACCAAAATACCCGCACCCTGCCAAACCGGGATACTGCCCCTGCCAGCCTGAAAACTGCTTCTGCCTTCCCTATATAAAATGTCCCCCGGGCCTACCTGTATCTGCCTCTCCTACCCTTTATACTGCCCCCTTTCCCAGGCCCGTAAAAACTGCCCCCTAGCCTATATCCTGCCTCCCTACCCTATAACTTGGGCCCCCGCCAAGGCCCGTAATACTGCCCCCGCCTCCTTTTAAACTGCCCCGCCTAGCCTTTTATACTGCCCCTTTCCTAGCCTATATACGCCCCTGCCCACCTGTATACTGCCTCTGCCTAGCCTTTTATACTGTCCCCTGCCTAGCCCATACATGCCCCTGCCTGCCTTATACTACCCTGCCCCCAGCCTATAAACGGCCCCCCCTAGCCTGTAACTGCCCCCCGCCTAGCCTATATCCCCGCCCCTGCCCCACCTTTATACGCCTCTTCCCACCCTGGGATACTGGGCCCCTACCCCACCAAAATTTCTGCCCCTGCCTGGGGTATACTGCCCCCTGCCAGCCTTATACTGCCCCTGCCTTTGCCGTATACTCCCCCTGCCTAGCCTTATACTGCCCCTGCCTACCGTAAACTGCCCCGGCCCAGCCCCCAAAATACTGCCCCCCCCTAACCTGTATACTCCCCCTAGCCCATATACTGCCCCTGCCTAGTCTAAAAACGCCTCTTCCCACCCTGTATAAAATGGGCCCCTGCCCACTATATACTGCCTCCAAAACCTGTATACTGCCCCTGGCTACCCAAAATACTGCCCTCTTGCCAGCCTGTATACTGCCCCTGCCTCCCTAATACGCACCCCGCCTACCCCGTATACCCGGCCCCGCCTACCCGTATACTGCTTTTGCCACCCTATATACGCCCCGCCTAGCCTGTCCCCCCCGCTCCTGCCCTTTGCTTAAAAACTTCCTCTGCCCAGCCCGTATACTGCCCCCCACCTACCTGTATACAGCCCCCGCCTAGCCTAAATATTTCCCCCTGCCTACCTATATACTGCCCCTTTCCCCAGGGCCCAAAAATACGGGCCCCTGCCTAAACCCCGTATACTGGGGCCCCTGCCCCAGCCCCATATACTGCCTCTGCCTAGCCTGCAACTGGGCCCCCGGCTCCCTAAATACTGCCTCGCCTACCTGTATACTGGGCCCCTGCCCACCCCATAACTCCCCCGCCTAGCCTTATACTGCCCCAAACCACCTGTATACTCCTTTGGGCCACCCCTATATACTGCCCCTGGCCCACCTGTATACTTCCTTTTGCCTAGCCCGTAAAACGCCTCTCCTGCCTTTAAGCTGCCCCGCCTGGCTGTATACTGGGCCCCTGGGCCCACCCTATAAATTTCCTTTCCTACCCAAATAAATGCCTCTGCCTGCCTGTAACGGGCCCCGCCTACCCTAAAATACTGCACCTGCCTAGCCTGTATACTGCCCCTGCCAGCCTGTATAAAGCCTTTTGCCTAAACCCTAAAAAACTCCTTTTGACTACCCTTAAAACTGCCCCTGCCTAAACCTATAAACTGCCCTGCCCGGGTGTATACTGCCCCTGCCTGGCTATATACTGCCCCTGCCCCACCTCAAAATAAAAACCCCCCCCCTGGCTATATACGCCCCTGCCTTTCCCCTAAGTGGCCCCCGCCCCGGGTTTTATAGTGCCCCCTGCCTGGGATATCCACCCTTTCCCACCTCCCAATTTGGGCCCCGCCCCGGCTAAAATTTCGCCCCTGCCTACCCCTAAAGGGGCCCCGCCTGGCTATATCTGCCCCCCCTGGCTATATACGCCCCTGCCTTTCCCTAAGTGGCCCCGCCTTTCTATATACTGCCCCTGGGCCCACCTCTAAGTTTCCCGCCGACTATATACTTTTTCCCCGCCTCCTTTAAGTGGCCCTGCCTTTGGGAATATACTGCCCCCCCAAACCCCTAAGTGGCAAAGCCTGGTTTATAAACTGCCCCTTTCCTTGGGCCATTATGGGCCCCTTTCCTTTCCCCTAAGTGGGGCCCGCCCGGCTATATAATCCCCTTCCCCGCCCTTTAAGTGGCCCTGCGCCTAATGGTACTGGTTTCCAACCTGGCTAAATACTGGGCCCCCCCTGCTAATTACCCGCCCCTGGGCCCCACCTGGCAATTAAAATGGCCCAAACCCGACTTTTACTTGGGGGGCAAACCCCACTTCCTGGGCAACCGGGGGGCAGGGTTTTCCCGCACCGGCTAGTTTTCAAAGGGGAGGCCCTGTCCTACCTACAAAATTTAAAGGAGGAAGGCCCCCGTTTCCTACCTAAGGGGGGTCTACCCATTTACCAACCACTTAAAAGTTTTTTTTTTTTTTTTTTTTTTTTTTTTTTTACAATTTTTAATTTCTAATTTTTAGGGTCTAATATACGCTTTTGGGGAAAATTTATAGGAAAAATTCTGGAAGAGAGAGGGGCCTAAATATAAAAGTGGAAAAATTTTACAGTGACATTTGTGACCACTAGAAAAAACATTGCATGCTTTTTCGGGAAAGAGAAAAAAGGAAGGAACCCACTCAACAGGAAGGGCATCATGGAGGTTTAAAGGGCCAAAAGGAGAAGAAAAAGGAAAAAACTCCCATCAGAGATGACGTCCCCCTGGGGCCCCGTTGTCCCGGGGTCATTTGGGTTCTGTGTTGAAAACAATGCGGGATTCATTTTTTGGGGGGACCTGACTACTGGGGATCTGATTGGTTTGAGGGTTTTTGTTTGGGGCTTATGTAGTGTCAGTGTGGGGGTTGTCCGGGTTGTAAAGCAAGTTTCACAACTTTACTCGGTGATGGGAAAGGGTTTCCTCTGCCCCCATTTTTTTTTTTTTCTTGATTGTGTTGAGGGGGCTCTGTTGGTGCATTTTTTGCTGCTTTTTTTGTGCAGAAATGTACAGCATTTACTGCTCTGCCTTTCTGCACAAAACCACAGCAAAAACACATGAAAATGCACCACAAACGCTCCGTGTGAAAGCAGCTTTATAGTGCAGTTTATTTTAGAAAGTGGCGAGGAGCGAGAACAAGGGACATTTTTTTAAGCGGATATTGGATGTGGGCTGGTGGGGGCTTAGTGCCAGGGCTGATTTTTCTTCCCAGTCCGGCCCTGATTATACTCCACAGAGTCTGGGCACCATGCAGCATGTAGAGTAAGCACTGGTGAATGGAAGAGACTGTTAGAGGTGGAAGAAAAAGGGGACGCTTCTACTGCTGGATGCATCCACAGGAAACTGTAACACAAACCCAAGTCTCTGTAGTGAATCTTCCTTCTGCATAAAGAAACAATTGTAATGTTATAATACTGTTCAAAGTAATCTGTGTGCTTCAGGGGCATAACTAAGAACTAAGAAGGCTGGGGCCCAGCAAACATTTAAATTCCTCCATCCCCCACCATAACCTCCACCAACCACAAACATTACCAGTATCTTCAATAATAGTCATTCAGTTGCTAGATAAGGAGCAAATACCTCACCATACATTTTACCATCACACTGCTACCAAACAAATCCTACTACATCAAGACCAACATCATTAATAACGCTACTACATAAGAACCCAATTATATCACCAGAACACGATCACGTATTACCACTACCAAGTGACTGAATAATGCCACTATACTATTAGTGAATAAAGATCAGTATTTAAAGACCAATATTACAGCAATACAGTGACCATCTAGTGGTAATTATTGCTATACATAGGCGCTCTACAGACACAATGGGCCACATGTATGAAAACTGTCCAGGTCTAAGACATTTTTTATTGCCCATAGCAACCAATCAGAGAACCCCTTTCATTTCATATAGTACTCTGAAAAAATGAAAGAGTAGCTCTGATTGTTTGCTATGGGCAACAAAGAAGGTTTTAGACCTGGACAGTTCTTATACATGTCCACCAATGTGCACCGCTTTGGACCGCGGATGTGCTTGTGTCCCCGGTCATTGCTCTGTCAACACACCTTTCCCTGCTCCTGCCCGGGCCTCCTCCTCTGCTCCCTGCCAGCGTGTGCGTACCTGTCCCTTAAGGCGTGCGCCAACTCTCTGAAATTTACAGGGCCAGCGAGCACCACCCACTTCCACTACCCTATCTACTGTCTGCACTCATTACTTAAAGGAACACCACCCCCCAGCCTGTGACAGTTTGTTGGTGTTAATTCTTTGCCTTAGTGCCCTGCTTACCTATATTCTGTATTTTCAGGTTTTGACTCCTGGCTTAAATTTCCTGACTACTCTCCTGCCTGGAGCCTGTCCCGGCCATTGCCTGGATCCGACTACTCCTCCACCTGTCCCTCATTAGTACCTCAGCTGTCACCACGAGCAACCACATCATGGTTAAAGACCTGGGAGTTTCCCGATCAAGTCCATCCTGCTTTGTGGCAGCTCTGGTGAAAACCAGAGGGCTCTTTAGACTCCGCTCCCTGGCGTAGTTATTGTCATCTCTCGCAGTGATCCAGTAGATCCACCTTATGCTGAGCATGACACATTTTAGTGATTATAGTGCAATTATATCCAGTGATGTCTTCACTAGTGAGTCATTCACTTTCCTTTTTCTTTTGCATCCAGTCTAGACCAGCATGATGACTTCTCTTCACTGCCACTTGTCCCTGCACAATTTTGACACAAATTTCCTAGAATTCTCACTATTCCAGCACCTCCCTCACTGTTTCCCACCTTTGTACAAACTTCCCATGGGGTGATAGGTTGATTTGGGGGAGGTTGTCGGATGATAGGTGGGTGTTGTATTTTGTTTTGGCACTACCCACATAAAACAATGGTATGTGGCAGGGATGAGAAAGTGGGCGTAGGCCAATACATACAGGCATAATCATAATACATATGACCTGTGCCCCTCAGAATCATGTTGTGCACTTTGAACTCCATCCTTTGTACCCCAAAAATAAGTTAATGAAATAGTTAAGAATGGATATTGTCAGGGAATGTTTATTTAAATAAAGTGTTTTTTGTGTTGTGTCAGTGTGTTTCTTTTACCATTTAATTCCGGTGCTTGTAATGGAGGTGTTTGCTCTTTGTTACTAATGCTGGGGAATGGTGTCAGCCAGCAGTGTTTTTTGTCACCACAAGTCGAACACTAACCCCCTCTCACTATTATCACACTACCCAGTAATCATTCCAAGCAGACCCTCTAGTGTGATGATCTGCTTCTGGGGCAGCTGTGGGTGGTATCTTTAGGATGGAAAGGGCAAAATCCATCTACTTTTCCATTCTGATAGTATCAGCCTGCAGCTGTTGGTTTTACCTTGGCTGGTAATAAAAAAAATGGAGGACTCCCACATCATTTTCTTTTAATTGTTTATTTATTGAAATGAAAGGAATGTCTACTTATAGACTTTAAAGAAATAAATAATTAAAAGAAGACATGGGGGTTTCATAACCAGCCATGGTAAAACCAGCTGTGGTAGACTAAGGCTATCAGGATGGGAGGGTCCACGGATATTGGGCCTTTCCCATCCTAAAAATACCAGCCCGCAGCTGCCCCAGAAGTAGACCCTCACTTTAGAGGGTCAGCATCTGATGATAACCCAGCTCTTCCTAGTCCCCTGGTGCTTTTGGTACTGAGTAATAGTGAAAGGGGGTTAGTGTGAGCCTTGGGGTGACAATAAAAACACTGCTGCTTTGTTACCAAGCCCCAGCGCTACTAATAGAGAGACGTCTACCAGACACCACTATTACTTATACTGGGGAAAAAATGGTAAATACACAGAAACAACACACTTCCTTTAAATAAACACTACCTGACAACATTCCTCATTGACCATTTTATTAAAGAAATGCAACCGACCCTGGTCCAACGAGTCTGACATAGTCCAGAGGAGAATCCTTTAAAATACAAAATAACTTGCAGACTGTAATGGGGACTACTATGGTTTCCCAACCAATGGCTTTTGAGAAACTGTGTAGAGCGTCAGTGTCTATGAAGGGCTTAATATCCAATATATAGCAAATGCTAGTTGCTTCACCCTCAGATTCCCCATTGATTCATGCATACATAACTAATTGGGAAGAAAATATGGGCTCTCCACTGTCAGAGGAAACTTGGCAGAAAATTTGGAGACAAGCATTGTGTTCTTCTTTGTCAGTTCAACACAAAGAATACCAGAATAAAATATTGATTTATTGGTACCATACTCCTGCTTTACTACATAAACTTTAAAAAGAGATCTCAAAAAAATGTTGGAGGTGGGATGTGTTGAATGCTGCTCTCCGATGTATCTTTTGGAATTGTAATGTTGTTGAATTAACGCAGGTTAGGGTTCCATTAACTTCTCAGACCTACATATTGATTATTCCTTATCTTTCAGGACGCAAGATAGATCGATTGTTCCTATATATCAGGGAGAAATACAGTATAGAAAACCCGGTTTAAAGGGCTGCCGACAGACTGTAGTGGAAAGAACACTATACAGGCTAGAGTGCTTAGTAAATGTTAAGCATACTTATTTAGAATAAGATTATTTAATAATAGCACATTACGCGTTTCGTGGGTCCGTGCCCGCTTCTTCAGATATGCACAAAAGAATACAGAATGGCTACAATTTATACTAGTAACATCAAATCGAGGCCACATAGTAAATCGAGGCTAAATGGTAAACACTTTAAAGTCCATTCATAAAAAAGTATATAAAGTCCATTCATAGAAAAAAAGGAAAAAAGGTCAAATTACACATATTTCACAGATATATAACATATTCATTACAACATAAGAAATCTTAATAATTTAATAAAACTTAATATTTATATATATCTGTAATAAAAATATGTATATATAAAAAAAATTATTTAATAAAAAGAATTAACATACAAACAAATATATAGAAATATATATAAAAATACTATAATTTTTATTATATAAACAAATATGAAATAATAAAACAAACTTACTAAAATTTATATGATAATACTACCCAAAGAAATACTCTAAAAAAAGGGAAAAATTACCATCCTATTATGCCTATGACTAAAGGATAGCATCCTGTATCTCATTCAAGCCATGTGGCTTCAAGGTACTGAGCTTGTAGATCCAATAGACCTCTCGCTTGCTCAACATTTTGGCTCTATCAATACAATTCTCCGCAATGCGTTTTATAGGCTGAATGGAAAATACGGGTTCTCCAGTGTTATGGACCTGCAAAATGTGGCGTGGCAGGCTATAAATAAGTCTGCCATGTCGAGCGTCGTACCGATGGTTCACTAACCTACGGGCCAAAATGTTGAGCAAGCGAGAGGTCTATTGGATCTACAAGCTCAGTACTTTGAAGCCTCATGGCTTGAATGAGATGCAGGATGCGATCCTTTAGTCACAGGCATATTCAGGATAAAAATTTCCCCCTTTTTTTTAGAGTTTTTCATTGGGTAGTATTATCATAAAAAAAATTTGTAAGTTAGTTTTATTATTTCATATTCGTTTATATAATAAAAATTATAGTATTTTTATATATATATATTTCTGTATATTTGTTTGTATGTTAATTATTTTTATTAAATACATTTTGTTATATATAAATATTTTTTTTCCAGATATATATAAGTATTAAGTTTTATTAAATTATTAAGATTTCTTATGTTGTAATGAATATGTTATATATCTGTGAAATATGTGTAATTTGACCTTTTTTCCTTTTTTTCTATGAATGGACTTTATATACTTTTTTATGAATGGACTTTAAAGTGTTTACCATTTAGCCTCGATTTACTATGTGGCCTCGATTTGATGTTACTAGTATAAATTGTAGCCATTCTGTATTCTTTTGTGCATATCTGAAGCAGCGGGCACGGACCCGCGAAACGCGTAATGTGCTATTATTAAATAATCTTATTCTAAATAAGTATGCTTAACAATTACTAAGCGCTCTAGCCCGTATAGTGTTCTTTCCACTACAGTCTGTCGGCAGCCCTTTAAACCGGGTTTTCTACACTGTACTTCTCCCTATCGTACTCCTCGGCGTCCTCGTGGCATCCGAGGCTGGAACCAGGACCGGAGCTGCTTCCTTGATTTCTCTATTTAGAGATCAAACGCTAATACGAGCTGTACCGTATTCTGAGTACAGCACTAAAAGGTGAGCACCTTACCTATTGTATGTTATTTGGTGCATTTATACGAAGAATCTGATCTGCGCTTTCTTTTTTATAGCCAATTAGCGACACGTCCTCCCAGGTGGACGAACGCTTCATTATTTGTTCCTATATATCCTAACTGGGGCTGCCTATACCTGCCTATGGGGGATATATACATGCCTATACCTGCCTATGAGGGACATATAACTGCCTCTACCTGCCAATACCTGCTATGGGGGATATATAGATATATACATGCCTATACCTGCCTATGGGGAACATATACCTACCTATAACTGCCTGTAAAAATATAGAAGAATCAGCTCACCCCAAAGACCTTTTGCTACCACGGTGTGATTCACATGTAGCCCGCCTGGATTTAGACATGAGATGAACGAACTTGAAGCAATACTGGCACAGCAATTTCCACCAGGCACAGAAAAATTTAAACTTAATAAGATTTATTGATATAGACATAAAAATCCACGTATCCACAGACATGTTAATTCCCCAAAGAAAAGGTTAGCTTACGCATTTTGGGTGAACAAACACACCCTTATTCATAGCAATACCTGCTATAGGGGAAATATGTCTGCCTACACCGCTTCTGGCGACATATACCTGCCTATACCTGCCTACGGGGGACATTTAACTGCCTATACCTGCCTATGTAATTTTATTGGTATCCATTTTTATTTTTGAAATTTCCCAGGAGCCGCTGCATTTTCCACCCTAGGCTTATACTCAAGTCAATAAGTTTTCGCAGTTTTTTGTGGCAAAAGTTGGCTTATATTTGCGTCAGCTTATACTCGAGTATATACGATACTTTAATGCTCTCTGGTGATTTGAGCCTGGTACAGTCAGACCTCATGGAGATATTTATCTCTTGCAACTATATTATGACCTCTGAAGTTGTCTTTTGTTTGACTTGGAAAAGGAAAATTAGATTGTAAATATCACGGCATGGGGTATTAGGAAAATATATTCTTCAGAATGCATGTTAATTTAATAATAAATACATAGATCTTATCCATTAACTACTGTATAGTTTTATTTGCACATTTACTTGAATTATTAATTGTAACATTGTTCTCGGTAGGTTACCTGACGTTTAGCTGACAGAATTTTGAGGCATCTGTAGATGTTCAAGTCATTTGTTGCTTCATTGTACCTCATAAGTGCAAAGTGAGCAGCATCTTTAACATCTGTACTGCTGACATCAGCATCCATATAACCTCCAACTACATGATTATGATTACCGTGAAGGCTAGCAGGGGTAAGACACGAGGCAAGAATAAGGCACATATACACATTTACAGCCATGGTTTACCTGAAACAAAAAAACGTAAATCTATAAACCTTAACTAATAGGCAGATGTGTATTACCAAAGGGTTATTTAGATAGAAAAAATTATAACTCATGCCCTAAATTACTGAAAGCAGAATGATATCATACAATAAGCATGGGCTAACTTGTAATACTATACTATACTCACAAAGGGACACTTGTAAGTCATTTCCCAATATGGTGTATATAAATTTTCCTGTTTTACTTATCAGCTCCTCCTTAAAAGAAAGGACGTGGTTATTATATCTATAACCACCTATTATATATTACAATACCAGTGTTGTACCACCCATGATGTCATAGTATCACATATATTTTTGAAGTTACTGTTATTCTACTTGTGTGAGTATTCCCAACCTCCATGAAATGTGGTTGTGAAATCATGAAAGGGAGGAGTACAACTTTTGACATACACACCTTAGATAATCCAGAGGAGAACAAAAATTAAAGCGGTTTTCTCACCAAAGGCTTTGGCAGACATGAGCTTTTTCTCTCTCTCTTACATCTTCAAATCCAGGGGTGGGTCTCTCCTCCCAGTAGGTGTGTCTTCCCTCACTGAAGAGTGATGACATCATCTCACCCCTCCCTTAGACATCATCACAATTCTGTGTGAGCAGTGGGAGAGAGAGGATGTTACAGCTCTGAAGCCCTCATGTAATGGTCATTTCTCATGCCTGGAGAGCTGTCACCTCCCTCCCAGGTTCCACAAGTTCCTTGTAACTAGAACACCTGTACTGGTGTAAACAGTTATACATACAGCCTGAACTGATGTAGCAAATGTGAGGAATGCAGTCTGCTCCCCCATCTGTTATCAGGCAGGGGGTAGAGGAGACTGTATAAGGATGTGTTATACAGGAGGGTGGGTGGTACTAGCAGCTATAGTATCACTAATTGCCCAGATCCTTCACATAGAGATATTACTGTGAGAGGAACATAGAGAGGAGCTCAGGCAGCCTTTATTATACAGACAGCAATCAGAACAGAAAGCAGAAGCAGCTAATTTCACTTTCATTTTACACAGCTCAGAGTGGAGTAAGCACAGAGGACAGGCAGCCAAACACAGCACAGGGGGCATGTCCAGACCAGGGCGGAAACTAAATATCATTCAGCCAATCACCGCAAAGGGGGTGTAACCCAACTCCCGTCTTCAGATTTAGCTCTGGATACTTACAGATTAGCTCATAGCTGCTATACTAAATGATTTAGCTAATACAAACCAATTGCAAAAGTGCTTATTTTTACTGTCCCCATCATTACAGTTATGATCTTTATAGCAAGAAAACCCGTTTAACTGCCGTAGACCCATTTGCACACAGGGGAAAAAATGTTTCCTGATTCCTTCTGGCAATCTGACAGATCTCTCGACCAACATTCCACATTAATTGCACATCTAATCCTTTCCTCAAATCTATATAATTTTTTAATTAAGTTGACTTCCATTGAAGCGGTTTTCCCCACTTCAGACATTGCTAGGCTATGACATCAATGTCAAATAAGTCCAGATATCACCCCAGCTGAGTCTATTAGAGGGACATTAGTAATGGAAGGCTTTAAACAGTAGGACAGAAGGCTACAGAGCTCTAAAGTTTGTTAGTATGAAACATAAACAAGCTCCTGTGCTGCTGACAAGAAATGGTAGGGAGCAACATTGAGCCTGTTATAAAACAGAGAGGTGGTTGGAAAGTTAGGGAAGCTTGTGTACACACGCAGGAATTAAGAACTGCTCTAGCTCTGAAGGAAAGCAAAATCAGAATAGCAATGCATTTGATAATAATCTTAATTTACCTTTGCCTACATGTTTAAAGCTAATCAGTAAATCAGGAATACCCCTTTTATTCCTCAGTATGTTCATGCCCTGACTCCTGTGTACTTTGCCTGTCACCTATTGGGCTACTAATAGTCCTGACTCCTTGCTACTCTTGACTATGTTCCTTAAGTAAGCCCTGGATGCAATATCTGGTACCTATAGTGTTGTTCCTACAAAAGCCATTGGAAAGCTTCAAAAAGTAGAGATAAGTTTCTGTACCATGATATCATGGCGTGTTAACAATCAAGGTTTTTTTTTTTACCACATCTGTACACCCCTCACAGGGGTTAGGAATGAGTACTAGGGGATTCCTTAGATTACATGTGAGGGCATAACTCCAACTTCTGACCCCAAGACATAATGGTAATGCAACAGGTTGTTCATACTTTTCAAATTTATGTTGCATAATAGACCATTAAGCAGAAACAACAAATTGTACCTCTGAAACCCTTACCGACATTGGACGTATGAGTACGTCCTGATGCCGGTAAGGGTATGTTCACATGGCGTAATTGCAAGGCGCATTTCGCTGGGTATTTGCGCTTAATACGTGGCGAGATGCGCGCCGCAGTTACAGTAATCCATAGCTCTCATAGAGAACTATGGATTATGCCTCATATTGTACGCGGGAGGAGGTAAGTTACATGTCAATTATTCACTGTGATTACGCACCGCGAGTAATGCATGTCAATGGGACCACCGGTCCGCCGGCTCCCCTGTGCTTTGGGAGAACACGCTGATCAGTGTGACTCCCAAAACACACAGTGTATTGCGGCGCACACTGTACGTGCCGCAATTACGCAGTGTGAACATACCCTAAGGAGTGAGATTGCTGTGTCCCGATTGTTGAACATGACAGCTGGAAGCCTTGTGAAGGTTTCCATCACTGCCATGTTTTCAATTTCCCCACTTCTGGCCCAGGCAGGAAGTGGGCAAACCGACAATGCATTGTATATAATATGAATTAGGTTGTAGAATTAATCGAGTCCCCTAGTGGTGAAGCGTCCTAGAGGGACTCAAAGTTAAAGTAAAAAATAAAAAAAGTTTTAAAGTGTAAATAAAATAGTATTATAAGTTCAAATCACCCCCCTTTCACCATTTTACAAATTAAAAAAATAAAATAGTTACACATATTTGGTATCACCACGTCTGAAAAAAGTCCGATCTATTAAAATCTTACATAATTTATCCCATACGCTGAACATCGTAGAAGAAAAAAATTCCAAACACCAAAATTGCGGTTTTTGGTTATTTCACGTCCCATAAAAATTGGAATAAAATTGATGAAAAAAGTTGCATACATTCCAAACGGCTAGCAATAAAAAGTACACTTCAGCCGACAAAAATGCCCCTCACTGACGTCCGTAGCTGTTAGTACAAAACAGTTATTGGTCGCACAAAATGGCGCCGCGGTGCAAATTTCAAAAATAGAAAATGTTTGGAACTTTTTTTGCGGTACCAAATCATAACGGAAACTGTACATGTTTTAGTGTTGCCGGATTCATATCAACCTGCAGAATACAGATACATAATTTTTACCAAAAATTGAACACCGTAGAAGCAAAACACCCACAAACATGGCACAATTACATTTTTTCCCATTTTGCCCCACTTAGAATTTTTTGCAGTTTCCCAGTATATTCTATGGTAATATGAATAACACCTTTAGAAAGTACTGAACACTTCCATATGGACTGTTCATTGCATCTGGGAAACTCCCGCACCTAGGCTACGTGAGAGGGGTGTCCCTAGGTGTGAACACTACCTCTCCACATCTGACCATGCTGGTCCAACTCTGCACCGCTTCTGGGGCTAAGTTCCAAGCCTTTGCCTCCATGGAGTCTGGATCGGCTGAGAACTTCATTGACACTTCTCTGGTCTCTAAGCATTGTCTCCCAGTTGTCTGGGTTGTCAAGCCTCTGGTTATCCCTGCCATTAATGGTGAATGCCTGAGAGACTCTATTCAGTTCTGCACCGACCCACTGTGTCTCCAAGTGGGGGCATTGCACAAAGAAAGAATCAATGTGTTGTCCCAATCCTCGTCTGTAGTCCTTCTGGGACTTCCATGGCTAAAGCATCAAACTCCAGTCCTCAATTCGCAAAGTCACACATTGGAGACAGGACTGTCATTCCTGTTGTCTTGCGGTACCACCTCTGGTGCGTACCATTTCTCCACTAACATCTTTCAAGCTGCTGCCGGGTCTGCCTGCCCCATATCAGGAACTTGCTGATGTATTATCGGAGAAGCAGGAGGGGACCCTTCCTCCTCATCGGCCTTAAGACTGCCCAATAGACCTTCTGCCTGGTGCTAGCCCTCCACTGGGCAGGGTCTATCCATTGTCATTTTCTGATACTCAGGCCAGGTCGGCCTACATCTGCAAGTCTTCTTCTCCTATCGGTGCTAGTTTTTTCTTCGTGGGGAAAAAAGCTGGTTCACTCCATCCCTGTATAGACTATTGAGGTCTCAACAAGATAACCATGAAAAACCAGTATCCACTACCACTAATCTCCAAGGTATTCACAAAGTTGGACTTGCGAGGAGCCTATAACCTCATCCGAATCTGTAAGGGAAGTAAATGGAAGACTGCATTCAACACCCGGGATGGCCACTTCAACTATCTAGTGATGCCCTTTGGTGGCTTCTTCTCTGAGACCTTTTCCCCCACAGAGAGGAACTAAACCATTGGGGATCCAAGAATTACTGGCCATTTATTTGGCCTTAGAAGAAAGGTGTCATCTGCTGGAAGGGGCTTGTCATCTGGTCAACATCCACACTGACCACAAAAATGTACTCTATCTCCAGACGACCCAGCATCTAAATCCTCAGCAAGCTAGATGGTCCCTTTTCTTTTCCAGGTTCAATTTCCTGATCCACTTCAGACTTGCTGATAAAAACGTCAAGGTTGATGCCCTCTCCCGTGCTTCTAATGTAGTAGGCCTGAAATCCGCACCTGAGCAAATTTTTGCTCCAAAATGCCTGATCTCCGCAACTCCCATCGACCTCCAATATGTTCCCTCGGGGAAAACCTTTGCATGTCTGGCACTTAGGAAAAAGATTTTGAAGTGGAGACATTGATCTGTGGGGGCCGTGCACCCAAGAGTTTGAAAATTGTGCCAACTCATATCCCGTTACTACTGATGGCCGAATCTTGTTACAGACATCAATGACTTTATTGAATTTTGTGCCACCTGTGCCCGTCTCAAACCTGCTGACTTTTTGCAACTTCTCCACCTAGCCTATTCCAGATGTCCCTTGGATCCACATTGCCATGGACTTTATCACAGATCTACACCCTTCTTGAACAAAACACAGTCATGTGGTGGTTGATTCTCAAAAATGTCTCACTACGTGCCATTAGCCTTTCCCGGCTCTGTAAAATTTAAAGGGCCAGCAAGCCAGTGATTCGTTATCACCGGGCGCTGACACTATTTAAATCCTGCCTCTTCCCCTTACCCATTGCCGGATCTCTGTGCCCCTGTAGACTTAGAAAAAGCATTCCTAATCTATCTGCCATGTTCCTGACCTCTGACCCTTGACTACGCTTTGCCTCCCACCTCCCCTGACCTTCCTGCCTGTCCCTACCAGCCTGTCATATGATTCTGTACCTCACTACACCTTGGCTGACAATGCAAGCAAGTTGCGTAAGGGGTAGCGATCTGGGGGTTTCTTGCCACATCAAGCCCAAACCGCATTGCAGCAGGCTCTGGTGACAACCAATGGAACCTTAGCCTCCACTCCCTAATGTGGCTTACACTACCGCTTACTTTGGTCAAGTGGATCCACTACCCATAGCCGTTACAGATATTTACTAGTGGTATCATTGGCAGGCTCTTACAGTATGTATAGATGATATGTAAAATGGCATATCATCCTCATGTAATAAAATTCCTCTCTCTTTCTCTCTCTGTCTCTCTCTTTCTCTCTATATATACATATGCACAGTCAGGTGTAGAGATGAGCGAGCAGTAAAAAGTTCCAGCTTAATTAGAACCTCGAACTTTAGTGTGTTCGGTTCGAGGTTCTATTTGAACTAGAACTCCAACCCCATTAAAGTCAATGGGAGAAGATGTTCTGGTTAATTTTCTTACAACTTACTGAAGAAAATTTGACTCTAAGAGTGACAGAAAAAAATAGAAGGGCTAAAATACTTCATTTTCGCCTTTCAATGGCTAACTGAAAAGATGAGGACAGCTTGCAGGTGTGGGCATAGCTATAGGAGGTGCAGCGATAGGCACATTCACAGAGAGTGGAGGTGGCAGAAACATCACTAGACCACCAACTGGCAAATGACAGGTTGAGAAGGTGGCAGCAACATCAGTAAGCCACAGATTAGCACAATGACAGAGTGTGGAGGTGACAGCAACATCACTAGACCACAGAATGGCAAATGACAGGTTGAGAAGGCGGCAGCAACATCCGTCGGCCACAGAGTGGCACAATCACAGATTGTGGAGGTGTTGGCAGCAACAGCAGCAGCATGAAGTTGGAGAGTGGCGCAAAGACAGATTCTGGAGGTGGCAGCAACATGAGTAGGCCACAGAGTGGCACATTGACACAGTATGGAGGTGACGGCAGCATCAGAAGTCTACATAATGGCCTAGTGAAGATTGGGGAGGTGGGTGGCAATACCAGTCCCTGGTAAAGATGGTGGGTGGTAGATGGAGCAGCTGGAAGCAGATGTGTGGCATCAGGGGGTGGCTGCATCAGAATAGAAGCTGAAGCATGAAGCCAGAAGAATCCAGACTCATTTCTCAAAGTTTTGGTGAGGCGTCATGGCTGATCTAACCTGATGCATAAGGAATTTGGTGTGTGGAAATCCTGGCCGATCCACGTCAGATTCATCTTGACAAAGGTGAGTCTCTCCTCATTTTGGGTGGACAAGCGAGTTCTCCTTGGGGTAACTATGGCCCCGGCAGATATGAACACCTGCTCTGATGCCACACTACTGGCCGGGCAGGGGCAGCTTCTCCAGTGCAACTCGGCAAGTTGCAGCCACACATCCCGTTTAGCTGCCAGTAGTCCGCGGATCTTCTACCTGGGTTGGCAGAGTTTCTGTCCCTGTAGGCCACCCCTGTGGTTAGGGTCTGCCCAGGGCTGTGATGGTGATACTTCCTCTAGGGGGTGAGGAAAAAAAAT
>JAODAL010017607.1:0-32500 GCA_025379985.1 Phyllomedusa bahiana
GAATAATTCTGGGACAAATGGGATTTTTTTCTAATCATCCCCATTTCTGTGTTTTATAGGGACTATTGTCCACAATACATGACATTCATCTTCTGTTTGTGTAGCGTGACAGGACCACAGAGGAGAGGATAGGAGTAATAGTGGTGTGGTGCTCGCTCACCATGCCGCTTGTCCTAGGTGACACTACAGTGAAGAGAAGGCTGCAAATGATGGTGATTTTCCAGTGGGGCACACTCTGAAAGTGGTAGTACTCTACTGCCTGGGATGGTGGGTGGGGTGCCCTTGGTGTGCATTGCAGATAAAAAGGCAGAAGTCCAAACTAGCAGATAAAACCACTTATCCTTTACTGAGCTAGATGGGTAACACACAGCCTAAGCTGTTCACACAGTCTCTTTACAAATAATCAACTTGCACAGCTCACTTCAAGAAGCACCACCAGAAACATACAAAGTAACAGATTATTCAAACAAGGAGCCTTCCCTGACCCCAGGTGACCCAGACACCTTTCCTTAGAACTAAATTGGTGTTGAGCCAGGCCAGAGGCAAACTGGTTATCAACTAGTGTTAGGCCTGTAGGGGAAGTAATTACCTCATGGTTAAAATCCTGGTGCTGCACCCTTTTTCATGGAGATCTCTTCTTTAAGAGAATTTTTCAGTTTGTGTGGCTATTAGCAGGAAAAGGAAACTGATCCCCAGCTAGCATGAGGCCGGAGCAGTCTTGTCCAAATGTGGAATGATGAAGTAAACTGAACAACAACAATCTAACAACTAACTTCCCCAAACTAGTTGCAGGGCAATTTATAAACTCTGTCCCCCACCTTTGGTCTCCTAGGCAATGCCTCTTGCTGTGAGCTGTACAGTACATTAACCATTTTCATACTTATTTCAGCTTAGTCTTACATAGGCAGCAGTTTTCACATATTTAGAATAATAACAGAGTGTTTACCCAAAGGGCAGGACAGGAGCACTTACATGTAAGTCTACACATCTTATTTCTATTGCAATGATCACAGACATCTTACCAGATGATATCAACACTAGACATTTTTAGTAATGTACTATATCACCTACCCTACATTTGATGCAGATGAGTTTTTTGAAAAAGTTCTCTACAAAACTGCGGCCAACTGATACTAACAATGAAATATATAACCTACTGTGCTTCAAAGGATAAATCTTAATGTAAGTAAATTATACCGCATTTGACATATGTGCAATGTAGAGTGTTGTGCAGTATCAGTCAAGCAGAGAATTCCCATCATTAAAGGGGTTTTAGCGCTACAAAGATCATAACTGTAATGATAGGGACAGTAAAAAATAAGCACCTTTGCAATTGGTGTGCATCACCCAAATCATTTAGTGTAGCAGATATAAGCTAATCTGTGTGTTCTACACCTAAATCTGCAGCCTGGGGTCGGGCCATGGACCCTTTTCTGTGATTGACTGACTGACTGATATTTCAATCATTCTGTTGGGACACACCCCCTGTGCTGTGATTGGCTGCCTGCACTCTGTGCTTTATCACCTCCGAGCTGTGGAAAATGAAAGTGAAACAGCTTTCTGTGCTGGGTGCTGTCTAAACTCCTCTATTCTCATGTCCCAGCCCTATGTGAAGGATCTGGGCAATTACTGAGTCTCTAGCTGTTAGATTCACTATCTCCCCATATAAAACAGCCTTATACACTGCTCCGCCCCATATAACACAGCCTTATACAATCTGTTCTCCTCTACCTCCTGAGGATGTTTTTGTGTTTTGTATGTGCCGATCAATTTTTATTTTATTATTTAATCTGATATATGAGGTGAAATTACTTACATCATCCTCCAGGATCTTTAGGCCATCGTCCAGCTTCATGTAGATCGGCTGCAGTAGAACAGATAGTCATAAGTTTTCTGTGTCATTCCCTACCATTTCTATGTGTTATGCATAATGTTGTTATTATCCAGTAGATCTATGGTGAAATGGTGAAAAAATTCAAACCTCTGTAGAGGTTTGGTGGAGCTAAATGCTGAGTTCATGTGGTGCTATAATGCAATTATCTGTTATCTGGCAACTATAGACTGTGATATATTCTGTGCTGTGTTTGAAAGTTATGTTTTACTTTGAGAGTTAGAAATAGTCGATAAAATGAGGCTCTCACCGAATCCTCAGAGTCTTCATCCTCATCATCATCCTGAAATAAGTAAAGAAATAAAATATCAATTTAAATACAAGAGGTCCTAAACTAGAATTAGGTAGAAATCAGCATTTTCAAAGAGTTTGTATGTGCTCTGTCTTTGCATGAGTTTCCTCTGAGTTCTTCAGTATACTCCCAGATGCTAAAAGTATAGTGATAGGTTAATCAGCTGCTGATGTAACTGACTCTTGTGTCTAAGTGACGGAGATACAGAAAATAGATGGTAAACATCATTTGGAACATGGACTATGTGTGCAGCAGGAAATAGAGAAATTATACAACAGGAATGGACAGTGAAATTAATTTCCAATATCTCTGCTTTTAGCATTTGGAATAGTAGACATCTATCTCAGAAATGTCAATATTAGGTCATTTCACAGTTTGATCTACTTCATAATGATCTGCTGATATCACTTACGTAGCTCTCAGTGATCTTCAGTCCAATGTCTCTCATCTGTTTTAAGAATAACAATTATGAATAAAAATGTTTAGTTTCACTACAGCAGCTCTAGAAAACACTAGTGTGAAGGGGGTCTCTGGTGTTTAGTAAAGTAGGTAAAGGCTTGTTCACATCTATCCCCTGGTGTTCACAGTTTGACCCTTTCTGTGACAGGGTTGTAGCAACAAGGTGAAATCATGTTATGATCTGTTTAAGAGATGAGATCAGGGTTGGACGAGGCCATGAGAAAATCCTCTTCTAATACCATGAAATAGCCAAAAGGTTTTCTCACAAGGCTGTTTCACTGAGTCACAAGCAGTTTTACACTCACTCTGCTTCCTCAGGCTATGGGTGGTTGTGTAGCAATGATTAGAATATAACCTCTTTAAGTAGCTGAGCTGTTACATTGACAGTGCAGGATATGTTATCTCTTCAGAAAACACATGATACATGTGCTGTGAGGACTGAAAACAATGGGTTATCTGTAATCTTGTGAGAGATAATTAGTTTGCTCTAGAGCTCAGTCCATCCATGGGGTGATGTCATTCCCTGCTCTAAACTCTCTACTGTAATCAGATAACTGAGTTATGGTCATGGAACCGGGTAACCATAAAAACCTGTGTGCACTCAGAGCACATAAAATGGCTCTTATCTCATGACTGAGTAAAATGTATTGGCCAATGTATTTTGAATACGTCTTTACTGAACTGTCCCTTCATATTGAAAGCTGATCTTTGTAATGGGAAAAACCCCTTTAAATGGGGTTTGTCATTTTATTGGGCTATTCTACAAATGCCTTATAATTCCATGTTGAAAATATATCTACAGATAGGCCCTCAGAGTCATGGTCTATAGTGGTCCACAGCACAGAAGTGTAGATGTTGGCCAAGATTAATATTACCGTCTCCATGGAAAACTCCTCCACCTGTAGATTCCTTAAGAACTGGAGAGAGAAGACATGTTTAGCATGATTGTAAGTATAAACTGTTTTGGTCATATCAGTGTAAATTTTATATTAAATGTGTTTGCTACAATTTGCTTTCTTTGCATTGTAAATGGAAGCAATAGGCCAGATGTATAAAAATATGTCACAATGCGCACAACACTCGCCGTTCCACACCGCGGACGCGCTGGTGTCTATATGCTCCCTCTGGCCCCTGCCGGCATCTACTCACTTCTTTACATTCCTGCTCTGCTTCCAAATGCTGCTGGCATCCAGTGCACTCCCTCTTTAAGGCGCACACACGATGGCTCTTTAAGATTTAAAGGGTCAGCACATCAATTTGTGTTCCAAAGGAACTTCCTGCCCTTATTGTGAGCCAGATCGCTGATGTTCATTCATTGATCCTGACCTGTGCGTTGCTAGCTCTAGCTTCTGTTGATGCCACCTGACTCCTATTCAACCTGTGCTGCTGAACTTGTTGCCTCGCCTTTTCAGTCTCCATGGTCCCACGCCAAGGCTTGGCTGTGACCATGAGTAACCGCATCAGGGGGGCTCCTTAAACTCCACTCCCTGGTGTGGTCTGCACTATGTCTCGTAGTGAACCAGTGGATCCACACCTGCATTGTCCACCATATACCGTGACAAACTGTCTCACACTGGACAATGTTGTGCCTCGTTAGGTTAGTGTAGCAGTCATCAAAATCTATGAAAGTATCAAATGGTGTTTAATAAATATAGGGCATCGTAAGCGCCATGGTCATAGAACCATTGAAAATGGCATGGATTATTATGATATTTTCGTGACACATTCTGTCGAGCAACATTCATAAATTTGTCTAATCTTTCGAAAGTGGCGCAACACGCCCCCAACAATTTGTCGCAGTCAAAAGTGTCTAGGATGTCGGACAGAGCGCTTGTTTTTGGGGCAAATCTTTTATACATATGTAGGACAAGGTCAACAACATTATTTTTGTCAGTCAGCACACTAGCATGTTCAGGCCATTTGATACATCTGGCCCAATGGGTTCAGATTGAATTAGATTCAGATCTGCTCACATTACAGGTATTTTACCTGATGACATGTTATAGTTGATAGGAATTTTCTGCCCTATCATAGAATAGGACTGTGTAAAACAATGTATAAGCTCAAGCTTTATAAAGCATTTCTCTCCCCTGGGACAGGCAACGGTGAACTAGTCACTTAGTTGTAGTACAGTGTAGTTTGCTTATGTCACCTACATAATCCTCAGCGGTCCTCAGGATGTGCTCCATGATGAAGATAGGTGGAGGCTGTAAAAGAATAGGTTATACTTAGCTTTTTTTCTTTAAGCTTTATATTGTAAAAATGGCCACAACTGCAGAAAGTGCTGCTTATCAAATTGTTAATGCTTAAAAAACAAATTTAATAAGTGCTAATCAACACTAAGCAATGAGCTCTGAAGCTTTAATAGAGAAATATCAAATCAAATTATAAGGAGGGAACAAAAGACACATAGGGGAACCTTCGAGACATAGGCAGCTTCCACCACACGATGACAGTTTGGTGTTCCTAGTCAGCCCAAAAGAGGTGGAGAGGTCATATTGCATGTGTGTGGCTCTCTTTTGTTTTTTAAAGTGGTTTTCTTTTATTTTCAAAAATTCCAACATAGGCTGATACTGCTGTAAAATAAAAATGTTATGCACCTATACAACCATGGCCAGTCCCCCATCAGTGATGTCAAGTAAATGGTTTATGTAATCATGCATCCACAGGCCATAGCGGTTATGTGCTATACATATATATAGTACCATACATGCATGGAGAGCACTGAAACCATTAAGTGTCTGTATGGTCAAATGAGCAACCATTTTGGAACACTCCAGAAGTGCTTGAATGACGGTTGCTATAGAAAAGCCCCTGTAAATCTTAAGAAATATTAAGCTGACAGTGGAAAGAGCCATGTACAGCATTATAGGTGGTTTTAATAAAGGTGAGGTACGGTCTGGTTCCCAGTAGTGGGATGGGGACCCCTGATAAGCTTAATCTGACTAATGTGAAATGATTCCCTCAAGATGCTAAACGTGTCCCTGGTAATGCCAAGGCAGGTAAATTTACAGGTATATTCCTCTAAGACCTAAGATCACAGATTCGACTCTACTTTTATGTCTAATGCAGAAATGGTATACATTCACTAAATAGGGCAAATTCAATTAGGACTATTTGCCCTATGGAAGTCTCTGGCCCTGTTGCAGACCCAAAGCTATTTCAATAAATTCTTATAGAATTTTTCTCATTTAGGGTATGTTCACACGGCTTATTTTGCCACGCAATTGCGCATGTATTTCGCCATGTATTGCGCTTTATACGCAGCGAAATGCGTGTTGCAATTATGGTAATTCATACCTCTCATAGAGAACTATGAATTACGCATCGTCTCCCTAGGCGTACAATATGATCGTATTGTACGGCGGGGGGGAGAAAAGTGACATGTCAATTGTTAGCTGTGCTTACACGTCGCGAACAATGCTTGTCAATGGGCCGGTGGGCTGTCGGCCCCCGCGCTTTGGAGTTACACGCTGATCAGCGTGTGCTTCTAAAACTATCATACGTGCCCCAATATGCCATGTGAACATACCCTTACTAGTCCCCGGAGTCGATTGCTAAGCTCTTATCAATCGACTTGAGTCCTTAACAACCGGCTTAACGACCGACTGTAGTCACCGAAGTCGATTGCTAACTCTTATCAATTGACTTAAGTTGAGGCCTTAACAACCAGCTTAACGACTGTTAGTGATTTCACAACGCATTCTTGTCCTAAAAATAGCATATTTTAATATTTGTGTTTTGCAATTGCATCAGTATGCACTGTAGAGTAAACGTAACTAATTATTTGTTGTTTTTTTTTAATGGCGTTCAAAATAACATGATATATTTATAGGGTAGGTCTTATGTACACGGCGACACCAAATATATGTACTTTATTTTTGGGTCGATTGGCGTTTGTAAATGGGAAAAGAGCAGTGTACGTGTCAGACCTGCTGTTTCCACTGCTGTGTCCCTTATTCTGTAATATGCTGTAGTTTTCGTGTTTTTTAATGCTCAAATCTGCAATTTTCAGCCAGAAGAGTCATTCGAAGAGTCCTTCAGAGTGTCAGTTTTTTTCAAACCCGGCCAATCGGAGGCTAGCCCCGCCCACCTCAACTGACAAACCTATTACTTTGAATAGGTAGAAACATGTGAATAACTGTCAGTGGGTGGGGCTATCCTTTGTTGGGAGGGGCTAACACCTTCTCATGAATGAGATTTGAGGCATAAATGCTCTAAAACTACAGCATTTTACAGAATAAGGGACACAGCGCTGGAAACAGCAGGTCTGACACTAGCTTGTGCTGCCCTCAGCAAGGGGGGCATAACCTATGTGACAGGTTCCCTTTAAATAAAGCTGCTGCTCTCCAGAAATTCACCAGAAAATCTCCTCTGCTCTCAGTGCTCTGACTGTGACTCATTCACTGCTCGTTTGTGCTGCTCTGTGGTGCGAACGCTGGGGACTAACGTCACATCCGGCATCAGACCCCAGCAACAGCAGCGCGCCGCAGAGTAGCAGTGGGCGGTCTGTGGTGCGGAAGACATGGGCAGTGCTGCCAGGCGGTGACGTGTCGCGAGGTTAGTATCGCGAGCGGCACCGCCCCCAGTCAGAGAGTGATCTGCGCCGTGTGCCGCGCGCCGCTGCTGCCTGCCGCCACAGCCAATTGCTTAGCAACTGCTGGCAACTTGGCAGGTAAACAATCGGCGGCGGCGGCGAGTGACGGCGGCGCCGGGGACTAACCCTTAGGCCCCGTTCACACGGCTTATTCACGGCGGATTTGTGCGCCGTTTTGAGCGCACAAATCCGCCGTGAATACGGGGCGGGACGGGGCGGGGCCGGAGCGCGGCGGGGGGCGCCGCTCCCGGCCCCATAGACAATGCATTGTTTACGGCGCGTCCGCGCCGTAAATAATGTGCATGTCACTTTCTCCCCGCCCGACGGATTTGCCGAGCGGGGAGGAGAGCGACGGATTCCCTGTTCTCTATGAGAGCAGTGGATTACCGTAATGACTCCGACGGATTGGCGCCGTATGAAGCGCAAATCCGGCGCGGAATACGGCGCCAATCCGTCGGCAAAGAAGCCGTGTGAACGGGGCCTTACAGTCATTGTTAGTGTTGAGATGTTGTAGGTGCACAGTGATACAAATATTTATAAACTATAGAGTAGAAAGAACAAATAAAAGCCCCAAACACTGACAGTATGGGTGAAGCAGGCCAGCAATGCAGATGCCATCATTGTTGACACGTCATATATCCCATTGTCCTCTGCCGGGTGCTCCATATTTTCTTTCAAAGGCGCTGGCTCCTAAACAGAAGGATGGTTTATAAGGAGATATAAGTGATATAAAACATACAGAGTTCTCATATTACCACCCATGGAGAACTGTGAATTTACAGTCACTAGCTGTATACTAAATGACATCCTATTACCTAATATTGGTCTACTACTGTAAAAATCTGTAGCAGCTAAACCTTCTCAACTAAAAGATGTGCAGTAAATTCACAAGGATAAAGCCTCCTGTCACTGCTCTTTATACAAAAAATAACTTGGTTTTATATTAGACATTATATTATCAAACAATAATAAATATTAGGCTGGAATATTATTTATAGTCAGGGCTGTAATCTGTAGTAGTTGCTAATGAAACAGATAAAAGGACACTACATTATAACTTATTACAGTTCACAAAGCTGGTCAAGTTGTAAAATCATTTGCCCCAATTTGTTATCTATTTATATGTTGTATATACAAGGAAATAGAAATCCACTGCTCATATCATTACTGATTACTGGCATCAATCACGTTCTCTACAATTCTCTCTAAAATGTAATCAGTTAATGACACAACTCCTTGAAAAGATATTACCATGAGGCAAAATCCGCTGCAATGGCCGCTAGCTGCAAGCCAACCGTGCTTGTGAATAAGGAGGAAGGTGCTTGCAGTTGTCCTTTCCATTCACTTGTACGGGAGCTTGCGGATATAACCGAGCGCACACACTCGGCTATATTTGGAAGCTCCTATAGAAGTAAATGAGGAGCTCCTCCTCATTCATATGCACAGTCGGCTAGCTGCGAGCAGCCAGTGCTGGATATTTTACCTCATGGTATAACCCCTTTAAGGTTATTCTTTTGCCAATTTTTTTACTAACTAAAACAAGATACTGATACATATTATTTTCCATTTTTATTTTCTGTTTGTAGATTTCTCAATTCTGTTATCTGTATATGATTATGTGGGCAGCCTTTTTGTCTTAGCTGCTTTTAACAACATTTAGGGTATGTTCACACGGCGTTTTTAGATACGACTTTGGGTCTGTGTTGGACCTGATCGCATCTAAAAACATAGCAGCTGCGTATTTGGATACATGTTGGATGCAGCAGGATTGCAACCTTTACTTTATTATAGGGCTCCTGCTCCATCTTTTGGACCAAGAATTGACAAGTCAATTCTTGGAACGGATCCGAAAGACAGATCCGACAGACGCAATGAAAAAAGCTTAGCGGCGTTCACCTGAGTGATCGCTGATACGCATTTTACATTGTGAGCAATGTAAAACACACTGCTCATTATCAGATGCGTGTTTGGGTCCATCTAGAGTCTAGCATCTCTCTAAGGGTATGTTCACACAGCGTGTTGGGTCCATGTGAACATACACTTTTGGATGCTTGTTTGGGTCCGTCTAAACTCTTTATGTGTATATTCACATGGACCCAACACGCTGTGTGAACATACCCTTAGAGGGATGCTTTACGACAGCTTCATGGGCATAGGAGCCAGAAGAGGACCCCTTGACTTCTATTGCAGACTTTTCTAGGCATGCTATGTGACCTGGGAAGAAGTCAGTGTGCAGGGAGGGGGAGAGAGTGAACTGTGACCATCTCCTATTGTGAATGGTGGATCCTATGTTATCTATACACATTGGTGTCGCCTCTCTGTGTAATCTTGTCTGTGCTGATAATGAGGAGACTGCTGAAAAGCTTTCTCTACAGAACAGGAAGTGTCAGACTATTAGTAACTAGGCTTAGTAACTAACCTGAAACCTTCAGGATTTCAGGATTTTTAAAAAAAATAATGACACTGATTTAAAAAAAAAAAAACATTAAAAAAATTCTTAAAATGTGTATAAACTGTTAAAAATGAGTAAAACAATAGGTCATTTTCTGATGACACATTCCCTTTAATCAGAGGTGTGACTTCAAGCTCTTGGGCCCTAGTGCAAAAAGTGAAATGAGGCCCTCCAGTTACCATGCGCCATTTACAGTACTGGTGTCTTCTTATGTGATAGAAGGGCTTTTGGGCCCTGTCAGGCTGCAGGGCCCGGTAGCGACTGCTACCACTGCACCCCCTATAGCTACCCCCTTGCCTTTAATAAGTTGGCTAAACAGGTTACGCTCCACCTCTGTGTACACAGTGCCCTGCAGATATATTGCCCTATATGGGACTTACCATCAGATGATCAGGAACCTGTGGTATAACCTGCAACCAAATAGAAACAATACACACACAAAACAGTAACACAAAACAAACAACTAATGTGCCTGCGCGGCTCAGAAGTCAGAAATCTCCAAGTTGCTCCTCGTGTAGCACGAGACGCTGCGGTTGCTCCCACTCAACTGACTGGCAGTTAGCATTCCGTGCAGGTGCCAGGCATCGACCAATCACATGCCAGTCACATGATTGCTATAGGCTAAGCATAAAATTCAAATCATAACATTACATGCAGTTGCCAGGCAACGGCCAATCACATGCCAGTTACATGATCTCTATAGGCTACGCATAAAATTCAAATCATAACATTACCTGCAGTTGCCAGGCAACGGCCAATCACATGCCAGTTATTTGATTCTCATAAGCTAAGCAGAAAATACGGCTGCTATGGGGTCTAGAGGTTGAGGGGGCCCACTTACAGTTGAAACCAGAAGTTACATACACTATATAAAAAGACACATATGCATATTTTTCTCAATATCTGACATGAAATCAGAATAAACCTTACCCGTTTTAGGTCAATTAGGAACCAAAATTATTTATATTTGTCAGATGCCAGAATAATGAGAGAGAGAGATTTTTCAAGGCATTTTTATTACTTTACGCAAAAGTTTACATGCTCTAGGATTACTATGCCTTTAAACAATTTGGGACAGCCCATATGATGATGTCATGTCTTTGGAAGCTTCTTATAGTTTTATTGGCAACATCTGAGTTAATTAGAGACACAGACGTGGATGTATTTTAATAAACACCAGACTGAAACACACTGTATAACATCATGGGAAAGTGTAAAGAAATCAGTCAAGGTATCAGGAAGAGAACTGTGGACATGCACAAGTCTGGATCATTCTTGGGTTCAATTTCCAGATACCTGAAGGTGCCTTGTTCATTCATCTGTACAAACAATTATATGCAAGTACAAACAAGATGGGAATGATCAGCCATCATACCGCTCAGGAAGGAAATGGCTTTTGTGTCTCAGAGATGAATGTGCTTTGGTCCGACACGTGTATATCAACCCAAGAACAAAAGCAAAAGACTTTGGGCGACATATATGAACAGGACTGTGCCAGAATTCTGGCCTCAAAAAGCTGTAGTAGACCAGTTCTATAGACGTATGAACAGGCGTACTCCAAACTTTGGCGGTACTGTGCCAAAGACACTTTTTATTGTCCAGTAAATAGTCTGGCCATTTATAAAACATATAGCTTTATTCCATAAACTTCTTTAAAAAAGGCATACATACAGCCGTTCTCCTCGGCGTTAATGCAGAATTAGAAACATTATAATGGATACTTGGGTTTAAGTTGCGGCGATCTGCCGTTCAATTGCATGTCCATCAACCTTTCCCCCGGTCTTAATCCCGACGGGGTTTCCTGGGAGGCACCCAAGGAGCTCGGGCTAGGCGCACGTCAAACAGCGACGTTTCGAAAACAAGAATGTCTCTTTCTCAAGCATGCGCACTAAGGTATAGCATTCCTTTTAAAGGAATGGACCTCAACAATAAAACATCAACAATAAAAACAAAAGGGCGCTGCATCTACTTACAAGAACACCTTGAGGCAAAGGGTTTTTCATTTATGCCTTTGGTGTCAATGAATCCAAGAATGTATCCAAAAGGCCTCTCCTCTGCAATATTTCCTAGCAATTTCTGCAGGCCTCACAAGTAACCCTTTCCAGTATGCACCATTTAAGTTCCGCTAGACTTTTGTCCTCATTAATCCAATGGCCCGAGCCAGAAAAGGTTTCCCATATCTATTGCCCCCATCTCTAGTATTACCCTCTTTTTTCATAAATTGGCGAATAACCGATCTATGTTCATTAAGGCGAATTTTCACCTGCCTGGTAGTTTGCCCTATATACGTCTTCCCACATGGGCATTTAATCATGTACACCACATTATGGCTATCACATGTATGTTTTTATTGTTGAGGTCCCATTCCTTTAAAAGGAATGCCTATACCATTGTGCGCATGCTTGAGAAAGAGACATTCTTGTCTCGAAACGTCGCTGTTTGACGTGCGCCTAGCCCGAGCTCCTTGGCGTGCCTCCCAGGAAACCCCGTCGGGATTAAGACCGGGAAGGTCTGATGGACACTGCAATTGAACGGCAGATCGCCGCAACTTAAACCTAAGTATCCCATTATAAATGTTTCTAATTCTGCATTAACGCCGAGGAGAACGGCTGTATGTATGCCTTTTTTAAAGAAGTTTAGGAATAAAGCTATATTTTTTTTATAAATGGCCAACTATTTACGGGATAATTAGTACGTTTTGGGATTGAGAGGTCCTAGGTCGTGCCAATAGGATACTAGTTCAAATAAGTGGCTAGTTCTTTTTTAAACAATGACTGTTATCTCTCATTGTTTGCCACGATTTGATTTAATATTATCGACAGATAATGTCCGTTTGAGGAGGTCGCCGGGAGCATAGAAAACCGGGCAAATTAAATTCTGTTTTTACAGAAATGTTTAAACCCCAATATATTGAAACAAGCGAAAACGCCGATGAGCTGGGACAGCCAAAGGATGAAGCACCGACTAACTTTGCACGAGGCTTGAACAGCTTAAAAGAAAGGAGGCTAGCCTTATGCCCATGCCACTACACTTACAGAGTACATCAAAGCTGCACGAATCCCAAGGGTCCCCCAGGATAACCCCCCACCGATATTGTTAACCGTATGATACCCAAGTATAAAGAACGCTGGTATGCCCTTAGCAACAATTATTTCCATCGATCTCATGTATCTCACGGTACAACACCCTGCAATTAGCTATAGATACAGTGAAAAAAATTTTAAAAGAATTTGTGATTAAAATTTAAACGCAACAGTACCCGCCGACGTGTACACTAAAACCAATCATGAATTAATCAACTACTATGGTTTAAAGTAAAACCTATCCCTTCTTCAAAACAAAACTCAAGAAATTTGAGAGGGATACAAAGGACTTTTCCGCTCAATAGTGGTATACAGGGCGAGGGAAAAAAGGGTTTACGGAATCGCAATAGAAGGTATTATGACCGAAATCACCACGGCCCATCAGGCACAGATAGCATCTACAGATCCACAGAAGCCAGCGGGGAAGCCAAAAACAATCAGGATTTTTAGAAGAAACAGACAACATGGACAGACCACATGGAGCAAGAGGAACCATCCCAAACAATATAACCACCTCAATTGGGAGAGGTACAAGGAACAGAAGAAAACTTTTAACCCTCTATAATATTAACATCTCTTCCAAGTCTTTTAAACATCGGCCCAACAACTGTATATGGAGAAGGGGCTCAATTTCGTCCCCACCCAGGAGACTAATTTATTTGATTTCACTACGGGACTTCTATAAGTTCTGTAAAATATTAAATTTAAAGATGCATTTCTCACAGGAAAAAGCAAGTCCTTTAATGTCTAATAAGGTATATACAAGGTTAAGAAATAGAACTCAGTTTGATCCTAGGTTAGAAATGCGCTTTAAATGTGTTTCAACAACTAGTTACACAGAGGTTACAAAGATTGGGGGGAGACTAAGCGATGGAAGGTAATAATGTTACAAAAACGGGAAAAACAAGCTCTCATTCAAATTAAAAAACTGATCCCCACCCTTGTCATTAAAAAAGCTGACAAGGGGGTGCCTCGTTATTATGGATACTGATAAAGTATCTACAAGAGGCATTTGTCACAACTTGAGGACCGAAAGGTCTATAAAAAACTACAATCAACCCCTCTAAGGAAATTAGTGAAAAAATTGAAATGGTTTTTGTCTGATGCCGTTATGCAGGGATTAATAGATGAACCGAACCAAAAAATTTCCCTAACAAAAATCTAACCCCAGAGTCCCCATTTTGTATAGGGTACCAAAAATCCATAATCCCTTTTATCCCCTCCCGGACGGCCCATCGTGTCCGGGATCGGGTCTATGTTAGAACCCCTGGCGGTGTACCTTGATTCGTATTTACAAAAGATCGTTAAGAGAGATCCCAACAATTTGCAGGATACAGGCCAATTTCTTAAGTTATAGGGATATTGATTGACGAGTAAACCTATTTTTGTACTTTGGATGTTGGTTTCCTTGTTCACAAGTATCCCCTATGTAGAAGGTTTCAGGCAGTGAAGAAGCTTTAATGCCTAGACCCCCAAATTATCCAATTAGAAGAAATCACTTTTTTGATGCAGTTGTTAGATTTGATCCTTACCCAGAATTTTTTCAGTTTGGAGATGCGTTTTTTTCTCCAACTTTCAGGGGACATTTATGGGGTCCCCGGCAGCCCCAGCTATGCTAACATCTATATGCAATATTTTGAAAGAGAATTTGTCAAGAAATGCTCTGTACCATCGAGTTAAAATGTTGGCTTAGATACGTCACGAGTGTTCCTCCTCTGGTCTGGGTCAGACGTTGAGGGTTTGGGACCACTTCGTCGATGAGATCAACCAAGTTCACCCCTCCATTAAATTTTCTATTACTAAAGATAAGGAAAGAGGTTACATATTTGGATGTGTTGGTTTTAAAAAAGAGGATATTGGGAATACACTTGGTACCCACCCTTTTTACAAAAGTGACAGAATTGCAACAACTTGCTACATAAAAATAGCCAACATGCCCCCACAAACTTTTAAAAGGCATTTGTAGATCGCAATTTATACGGGCCAGACGAATTTGTTCCCAAAAGATGAACAATATTTAACAAATATGAAAAAACTTGTTAAAAAATTTTTAGAGCGGGGTTAAAGATTAAGGCTGAATTACAAGGTGGGACTTTGAAGTTGCAGATATACCCCGTATGGATACTGTTAAAAACCAAAATCAAGAAGGATGATAAGCGATTCGCTTACATATCCACATATGATTCCATTCTACCTCGATTAAAAGATCGATCCTTAAAAATTGGAAAATATTACAATCTGATCCCAAATTCGGTCATCTATTTAGGGAGACCCCTAAGTGGATTTTTAGGAAAGGAAAAACTTTGGGCCAACATTTAATTAGATCCGACATTGCAAAAAAGAGTAACCAATGGGGTTATAAAATCCACACGGTCCTGGCACCTTTGCGTGCCTACATTGTCAAAAAATTGCCCCTTCTATCATAAAAGGAGACCATATCTCATATCCAACAAAAGGTCTCCAGTCAAAATTCGTGCTTCCATACATGTGAAGCCAAATGTGGGGTACATGATTAATGCCCATGTGGGGAAGACTATATGGGCAAACTACCAGCAGGTGAAAATTCGCCTTAATGAACATAGATCGGTTATTCGCCAATTTATGAAAAAAGAGGGTAATACAAGATGAGGGCAATAGATATGGGGAAACCCTCTGCTCGCCATTGGATTAATGAGCGACATAGTCTAAACGAACTTAAAATGGTGCATACTGGAAAGGGTTACTTGTGAGCCTGCAGAAATTGCTAGGAAACAATGCAGAGAGAGGCCTTTTGGATACAATTCTAATGGATTCATTGACACCCAAAGGCATAAATGAAAACCTTAGCCTCAGGGGTTCTTGTAAGTAACTGCAGCGCCTTTTGTTTTTATTGTTGTTGTTTTTATTGTTGAGGTCCCCCTTCCTTAAAAGGGAATGCCTATACCATTGTTGCGCATGCTTGAGAAAGAGACATTCTTTTCTCGAAACGTCGCTGTTTGACGTGCGCCTAGCCCGAGCTCCTTGGCGCCTCCCAGGAAACCCCGTCGGGATTTAAAAACCGGAAGGTCTGATGGTTTCACTGCAATTGAACGGCAGAAACGCCGCAACTTAAAAACCCAAGTAACCCCCTTTATAAATGTTTTCTAATTCTTTCATTAACGCCGAGGAGAACGGCTGTAAAGTATGCCTTTTTTTAAAGAAGTTATGGAATAAAGCTATATGTTTTATAAATGGCCAACTAATTTACTGGATAATAGTACGTTTTGGGATTGAGAGGTCCTAGGTCTGTGCCAATAGGATACTAGGTTCAAATAAGTGGCTAGTTCTTTTTTACAAGACACTTTTTATTGTGTCAAACTTTTGGGGCATTCTGGGGGCGTGTGCACCACATTAGTAGAAGTAGACATTTATGATTCTTTGACTTCGAAACTTTGGCGCAGAAAAGTTAGAACAGCCAGACCAGGGTAAAGGTGGTGCCTGAGCCAGACTTGTCCTATTGGCTCTACACTGCGCCTGTATGTTGGACCTACATAAGAACATGTTCATACATTCTGATGCAGTATATACTTCAATAAAGTTATTGAGAAATGGCCTGTCAGTGCCAGAATTCATACATGTCGCCCTTTGTGAAGATGCTGGCGGAAGCTGTAAGATTGTGTCATTATCCACAGTGAAACAAGTACTGTATTAACATGGGCTAAAAGGCCACTCTGCCAGGAAGAAGCCATTACTCCAAAAGAAACATATAAAAGCCAGATTAATGTCTGTAATGCACACTGTAACAAAGACCTACATTTTTGGAGACATGTTCTGTGGTCTGACGAAACTAAAATTGAACTGTTTGGCCATAATGACCATCGTTACGTTTGGAGACAAAAAGGAGAAGCTTGGAAGCCTAAGAACACCATCTCAACTGTGAAACATGGGGGTGGCAGCGTAATGTTGTAGGGTGGTTTTGCTGGAGGAGGAACTGCTGCACTTCACAAAATAGATGGCATCATGAGGAAAGAAGATCATGTGGCAATACTGAAGCAACATCTCAAGACATCAGCCAGGAAGTTAAAGCTTGGGCGGAAATGGGTCATCCAAATGGACAATGACCCACAGCATACTACCAAACTGGTTACAAAGTGGCTTAAGGATAACCAAGTCAATGTTTTGGAGTGGCCTTCACAAAGCCCTAATCTCAGTCCTATTGAAAATTTATGGGCAAAGCTGAAAAGGAAGGTACGAGCAAGGCAACCTACAAATATGACTCAATTAAGCCAGTTCTGTCAGAAGAAATGGGCTAAAATTCCTACCAACTATTGTGAGAAGCTTGTGGAAGAATATCGAAAAAAAAGATTGACCCAGGTCATACCGTTTAAGGGCAATGCTACCAAATACTAATGAAATTTATGTAAACTTTAGACTTTGCAGAAAACTATAACAATGCCTTAAAAAATTCTCTCTCTTTCGCATTATTCAGGCATTTGGCAAATCTAAATAGCTTTGGTAAACCTAATTTACCATACATTTGCGGGAACCTTTGCTCGACTTGCTCGACTTACGTCCAATGTTCAGGAAGGGGTTAAACAGAATTCTACACCGTGGTTTTGTGTCCAGCAAATAAAGGGTATCATGTATGAACTTTGGCGCTGAAACCACAAATGTGGTGCGACACGCCCTCAGAATGCCCCCAATTTCACCAAAGATTCCAGTGTGACTGTTCATACATCTATAAAACAGGGCTACGCCAGCTTTTGGTGCAGCCCCATGTCGGCCATAAATTGAGCAAATGTAGTCCCAAATAGTTTACAATAAACCCTTATAAATTTAAGTATAAATTGGTATACCTTTTTCACTGTATTCCAACAGATACCAGTGACATAGCAACATTAATGAAGCCTTAGAGGATTGTTATATTGTGTTGGGGTAATTTCTAAAATAGTGGAGAGCAATTTCAGGGAGAATAAATGTCTTGATAGGAACTTAGTAAAAGTAATTTTTTATTCATTTAAGTCCCCAGCTATTGTGGGTTAGGTGGTGTTATCAGTGACAGCCATCCTTGTAAGAGTGTGCATGCACGTGATCAGCCCGACTCCCAAAACACACGGCATATTGCAACGCGTACTGTACGTGCCGCAATTATGCCGTGTGAACATATCCTTAGGTGCATCCACATGGCAGCATTCAAATATTTTTACATCTTGTATGTGGTTGGGGGATGGTTCTGTCCACGGTTTGAGGATTCATTCGTTCCCCTCAACCACTGACATTTTCATGTTTTTGGGCAGAAGAATGAACATGTTCTAAGTTTTTAGGAACGCCAGCGGTGTAAGAAACTGTCCGGCATGAAATCCATTCAGTGGGGACTGCTGAACGGATTTTCTATTACAGTCTATCAGGATGGTTGACAATCGTTTTTTAGACGGCTTTCAAAGCCGAAAGCTGTCTGTAGATCCGACCGAAAAGTCTGCCATGGGAACAAGCCCTTAGAAACATTATTACTTTAGAATTATTAATCTGCTCAGTTCCTCCTGCTCTACAAGATGCTGCCAGCTGATCAGATGGCATGTTCAATGTGACAAGTTCCCTTTATGGCAAATAGGTTGTATAACACTCAGTCAAGGGAAGATGGCAAAAAAAAATCTGACATTGAGCTATTTTCCTACACAGTAATCTTAAAAATATTTCAATTCATTGACAACCTTTATTTTCAAGTTTAATTTATTAGCTTTATTGGAAACAAATAACAATATATACACAGCATTTCTTTGATCGCAGCTAAATCTTCCTTATATTAATAAAACATAAAATACAAGACTGGTTTGTCTAAAATAGTGCAAAAAAATCCCCCAGTGATACTGCCTGCAGCAACCAATTTAGCAGAGCTCATTACACTTTTTACCTAATCATACTATCTCAAACTTAATTCTTTTTTAAAATAGATATCAGATTTTGGGGCTTCGTATATGCAATCTCTGACTTTTAACGTTCCGATTTACACTTGTCTTTCTTCTAGTTACAATTGGAGACTTAGGGGCATGTCCCCACGGCACGGGTTTTCGGCCGAAAATGAGCACAATTGTGCTCTATGGAAAACCCGTGCAGCAGACCCCACTGAACGAGTTTTCCGTCCGGCGGTTATCCCGCCCGCGGTCCGGCCACGAAACATTGTGGAAGCACAATCTTCCGTCTGGTTTCCGGACGGAATCTGTGCTTCTCAATGTGAAGGGGGAGGGCTTTTCTCCGCTCATCGCTCTTTTTTACCTACTTCTCCCCCAACTGCCTTGCTTTGGGAACCTCCATTTTCAGGCTGACACTACAGCTCTCCCTTACGCCACTTCTGTCTTGTGCTGTCGGCCCAACAAGGCAGATCTGTTCTTACTGCTCCCGGTCCCCTCCCCACCTCTCCCTGACTGCCTCCATTATAAAATACAGTCTGTACTATATATAAAATTAGCACACGTGTGGCATGCTGGCATTTGGAGTTTTATGTTCTACAGAAGCTACTGTAGTAGCTGTGGATCTACAATTGCCAGAATGCCACAGCAGCATATGAGAGACAGAAAGTGATGTGAAATATTCTAAACAGCGGCACAGACAGCAAAACAATGTAAAAAGGGTTTTAATTATTCTCTACACTATCCAAAGCTAAATAAAACACATTTTCTTGAGTTACATTTAATAAATATACCTGTTTTGACTTACATACAAATTCAACTTACGAACAAACCTATGGTCCCTATCAGTTGGCAGTAGTCATGCATGTACCCTTCCGCTCTATGTCTATGAATCCAGAGCTTGTTATGATATGTAGAAAAGTAACACAGTCTCCTCAGATGTGTTCGGCTCCGCCAGTTACTTTCGGTCTCTCAGTTGTCTCTTCACCTTTGCTGTCTCTCCTTCCTTCAGATGACGTGTCCTCCTCTTCACTGTTATGTGCCTGCTCCCTGTATCTTAGGCGAAATTTATCTCTGGGAGAAGTATCCGCTGCACTAAATGATTCACTGCCACGAATGGTGGAGCTTAACTTTACACGACGGAAACGTGGTGTCATCTGGTACGATTGACTAGAGACACTAAGTGAGCTTCTGCTGCGACGAAGAGCCCCATCTCCAGCTGATAAATCAATTCCAAAGAATAGAGATAAATATGGAAATAAGTTAACATTGATAATATCTCTAAATAATATATAAACGATATAATATACAGTAGAAAGTGCCAGGTAATAAAATATATAAATAAATTAGGGTAAGGAAGAATGGATAGAAGCAAATCATTATTAATGGTTATGTAAATTAAATGAATGATTTTATTTAACCACTGTCCAAACATTCTGAACATCTGGGCAGTGTGCAAGTGACTTTACAAAGACATTTCTAAACATCTTAGCAAAGTCTGCAGCTGCAGGACTGAAGCGCTTGGTTTATTACTGTACTTGCCTTCCCAATCCTTGTAGAGATGGCTTCGAATAATTGCCACATATACAGCCTAGCAGGTAGCCTATAGGCCACCTGCTTCTGTCCACCGTGAGCACACAATTGCTGGTACCTGGTAACTAGGAGCTGCTGGGTCTTAAGAGATGCAGATCAGGTCTGCTGTCAATGATAGGAGCTGTATATGTCAGACCCAGTTACAAGGGAAAGAAAACAAAGATCTATGTAGAAATGATTTTTAGGACCTTATGGGAGGCACCATAAGTAAAATAACAAAACTAAAGGACAAAAAAAAATAAACAAGAAACAAATCTTAATATATAAAAAAAATTAGCTCCACCCCAACAGCCCTAATATATATATATTATGTATGTAAAATATTTGTAATGGAAAAGTGACACAATTATAAAACTTATTTTAGTGCCATTTTATCCTATTAAAATAGAAGATAAAAAAATGAAAAACATAAATTTTCTTTTTTTTAAAAAAAAAAAATTAAGAAAGAGTGTTTTTAGTTTTTTAAAAGTACTAAAACATAATGAAAACCCATTTATATTGAAGAATGAACACCATAAATTCAGAATCCCCACAAATATGACGCAAGTTAGTTTTTTCACATTTCACTCCAAGAAAATTAGAATTTTTTTTTCCGGTTTCCCAGTACATTCAATGGTACGGTCAATAGCACCATTGAAAGTACATCCTGTCCCATTAAAACAATAGCTCATATGTCTATGTAGATGGAAAAATAAAAAAGTTATGGCCCTTGGAAGGGAGGAAAAAAACTGAAGAGCCAAAAAATTATGACCGGCTCTCAGGAAGGGGTTAAACGAGCATTTTTTTTCTTACATTTTGAGGGACTATCTGGCTCCAACGAAGGTTCTTTTGGAGGGTTTAGAAAACGTGGGGCATCTCCAGGGCCTCTTGAAGACTTCTCTTTGGTCTTCAGAAGTCTTTTCATTTTATCAGTTATCCAGTTACTTCTCTTGTGACTGTCAGTAATACATAAAACATGTCAAGCAATCAGATGCTACCTGCTGTGTACATAGACAACCTAATAAATTCCCTAAATTTAAGCTTTTACAAGGGCGGTGTTATTGCCCCGATAAGGGCGGACCCAACCTCTGAAGACTCTCCCTTCACAACCCTGTTAAGTCCCTTAATACAAATAACATACAGGTCTTACTGCCGTTCTAAAGGGAGAAAAGGGAGGAAAAGAAACAGGTCCCAACATGTTTCCCCTACAACAGTAGGTTCATCAGGGGACATAGGTGCTACAAACCCCAAGATGTACGGGGACAGATGATGATGTGTGCCTGTGTATCTTCATGAATTCCTCAGATTTATTAGAGTGAAAAAGTTGGAATAATTTGTCATCCTTGGAATCTATCACATAAGCCATTTACAGTATCAACAGTAGCGTGAGTAAAAACCCTTATATAGATTACCCTTTTTTGATCTTTTTTGGTGCTTTTATGTATCTGGATTTATTCACAGTGAATATCAGTGTGGGGGGATAGTTTGTCTTTATATAGTAATCGGATTTAATAAACTTACATTGTTTTATTGGGATTTAGTTCTAAAAACATCTATGAATGAATATAGTGGCATTTTGACTGAAAAAAGGAATTAACTGTGAACGGCAGGAGCTGGTTCCAGTACTCTGTACTGATCCATGATCTTATCAAGTAGCTTTTGCTTCTCATGTTTTAGCTCTGTCAATTTCTCTCTAGATTTCAAAGAAAGGTGACGTCATTACGATATTTTCATTAATTCTGATACTTTCTTGAGTATACCCCTTCCATTTCCCCCTACCTCCCGCCCCAGTAAAAATATACAGCTTGGTTTATATACTATGGACCATTCCACACTGTATCTCCCTGTCTGGTTTCAACTGAAGTTAAGATGTTGGCAGCACCAGTACCGGCTGTTCTACACACTGAATCTGGGCCGGCTGCAAGCAACTCACAGCCAGTGCTTTCTTCTCCTATACAATAATCGCCAGAGTGTAACTGTTCTTTGCAAACAGTGGCCTCAGCCTAAAAGCAGCCAGGATGGGACACTATAAAAGTTAATAAAGTAGAAAGTGATCATCATAAAAAAAGGGAGCAGGACAAAAAAGGAGAGGGAGAAATATAAAAGAGAAAAGAGAACTATGAAAAGAGGAGGAGGCATTAAGAAAGATGGGGTTGCACTATAATGTGAAGGTTAAACACATGTACTAATAGAATGGGTGCAGATTAGTACGTGTGTTTAACATATGAGGTGTGGCATGTTGGCACTTGTAGTTTCATAGCAGCAGCTGTATACAGGTAGCAGTTGTGGGGCTAGCATGCCACACCACACATGTTAAACACATGTACTAAACTGCAATGATTTTATCAGTACATGTGTTTAACATGTGTGGTGTGGCATGCTGGCACGCTGGTGCTTATAATGCCATAGCAACAGCTGTTTATAGGCTGTTTATATAGGCAGTGCTGTTGAACTCCAGCATGTCCTATCACATGTTAAATACATGTGCAAATCTTTCATATGGGAATGAAAATCCTCCCACTGGGCACCCCACAGACTCAGATAACCAAGATGTGTGCTACCAATATAATTTTCTTGAGGGACAGAAAATAAGGTGAAATCTTCTAAACAGGGATAAACACAGCTAAACAAACATTACAGGAGTGATAACTATCTCCTGTACTATCCAAAGCGAAAAAAAATTAAGAACAAACATATAGAGCGGCATGTCAGAAAAGTTGCATGTCCACGCCAGTTTTAGGTGCATTAAATCAGTGTAAAGTGCGTTTGAAGTAAAAAAAAACTGGCCTTAGGTATACCTTGCATAGAAAACTTAATGCCAAAAAAGGCGCATTGCGCAACTCGCACCACATAGCATATCATTGGTAGTATATGTAATGCGCCTATCGAGGCACATTGCGCGACGGAGGCGCATAACATATGTAATGCGCCTCAATAGGCGCATGGCGCGACAGGGGCACACAACGCACCATATTTAGGCGCATAACAAAATGTCGTCCCTGGCATATAATACGCCTAGTTTGGGTGTACGACAGTACATTTACAACAAGAATATGGCGTCAAAAGTGGTTTTGACGCAAAATAGACCAAAAAACTGGTGTTGGCGTGTTGGGACATTGCGCCCATAATCCATATCTTTCCATATCTATATTTTTGGGGTTTTAAAACCACAGTTCTGTTGCATGCATGGGCTGGACAAATTAAGCTACAATTCAGCATCTGTAGAGAACTAGACACATCAAGGCAAATCTGGGAAGCAGTCACAGAGCTAAATTTCATATCCTTGGGACACAGAGACTGCTGTTGCCCATTGTTAAGATTCCCACTATAAACCCACGACTTAATCCTCGTTGTGCCTGTTTCCAAATTCATGTTGCAAGGACATAAGCGCATTATGTTGGAAATGACGCCTGACATCTTGGTGATTCAGATGCCAAATTTATTTTGGTCAACAGACACAAATTTTTATACAGTTCCTTTAGAGGTGTGGTAATATTAACAGCATCATCACATTTTGATTACAATTTGCGATACCATTTGTTAGTTTAATCACAACAAAGTACAATTGGTTACTTCTTAATAAAAAATTATTTTAATACGTAGGCAGTGACTTTTACATTATCTTTGTTTTGCATTCTTTAATAATTACTTTGTCGCATATCACCTGGTATTCAAATAGTCATACTTAAGATATTTAAATAAAAAAGAAAAACTTTATCTAGCCGTTGTTTTACTTATTATATACCACGAAAACAGATTGTTTATTGTCTGGGGTGGCTAAAGTATGTGTCGACTTTTTTTAATGGTCTTAGAAGATTAAGTAATGAAATGTTACAGCAACCATCCCACATCCCAGTCGCCAAATATATAAACAAATGTTTAGTAATGTAACAGATGTAGGTGAACTCACTTGACCACCACAAGCAATGGTATAAGCCACACCAGGAAGCGGAATCTAAGTAGTCCCCAGTATTCACCAGAGCCCACAACAAAGCGGGTTAGACTTGCTGCGGCGGGGAACTACCAGGTCGCTACCCTTTAACGTGACTTGCTTGAGATGGCAGCAGGAGTGCAGGGTGGTACAAAATTGTAAGACAGAGATGTAGTCGGGGACAGGCAACAAGCCACTGCAGGCGGCAGGCAACATGGTCAGGAAACGATACCAGGGATAACTGGTACACAGATAGACAAGAACTCTCTCCAACGCTCTCTGAAAATGAACTGTACTGTATTATGGTTAAACAAACAAATGGTATTGCAAATTGTAATCAAAATGGTATTTAATTAAAATAAGATAAACAAGTTTATGTAGCCATTGTTTTAATTATTAAATACTAGGAAAACAGATTGCTTATTGTCGGGAGTGGCTAAAGAATGTGGAGACTTTTTTAATAGCCCTATTAGATTTAGTAATGAAATGTCACAGCAGTCATCCCACGTCCAAGTCGCCATATGTGTGTGTGTATATATATATATATATATATATAATATAATATATATATATATATATATATATATATATATATATATATATATTGTGGCGATGCGACCTTAGAAGATCGCATTTCTCCGCCACTAAATGTTCTGCAACAGCTGACTTCCAAGGTATGGGTTACCACGTTGCTGGCTGTCAGTGAGGAAGGTCAGCAGTCTGGCAAGGGTAACCAGGAGTTAATTACTCAGGTGGTAATTAGGAGAGTTGCTCAGTTGCTTGTCCACCTTAGAGGTCTGTTAAATAGCCTGGTCTTCAGTGTACCAAGGGGGAGTGTGACTCACAGTCAGTGGAGGACGTGTGCAGGCCTTGTCAGGGAGAGTATCCTGGGTTCTTCCCCCTAGGCCTGAGAGAAGTCAGGCCCAAGGACTATATTGTACGGTGTGAGTACATGGTTGTGGGGCTGGGGAGTAGACCCAGACCACTGCTAGAGAGGGACCCTCTGTACGTTTAGTTAGTGGCTGGACGGTCTAGGATTTATTTTGTTTGCTGTATATATTTTGTATATATTTTGCAGTGTTGAAGAATAAAGCTGGCGGGGGCCAGATTTCAAGAGAATCCTGTGTCGACTTGCTGTTCCGTTTACCAAAGCGGCGATCCCAGAGCGAGAGTGTCCCCCAAGATGGCAGCCGAACTCATGTGAACTCTTACAATATATATATATATATATATATATATATGTATATATATATATATATATATATATATAAACAAATGTGTATTATTAGTGATTAGAAATGTATTATCTCTATAATTACGTCAAGGCCTTGCACTTCTGGCAGAGAAAAGTCAGCAGCAAATTCCTAATGGACGACAGGAGGTCTTCAAGTGAATAGTTGGGGTAAAGGTGTGCTCCATGACAAGAAACAATGTCATTTGGCTGAAACATGCTGACAGGAGAACATCATGTAAACCAGAAGGTCCATCACACATAAAACAATGACAGTCATTTTATTTGGCATGTGGTATCTGTTATGAAAGTCATATGTTCAGGCTTGGATGGGCCCACAATGGAGCAAAGGAAATCCCTGGTGGGTTCGTAGAGATGGTGAGCCCCTGAGCATGGCAAGCCTGAGCTATTTCCCAGGGAGTAAGGCAGAGAAAGAGAGGCAGAAAGTAAGAAGCAGAGTGCATGTGTTGTATGTGCAGTCATGTACAGTAGGTGTAAGGTGGGCACCAATAGTCAACTCCACTGATGGGCCCCAAGAATCAAGTCCACTGGTAGGCCCCAGGCACCCCAGTCCTACACTGCATATATTGCTTTGTCACTGAACTTGTAACTCCAAATTAAAACAACTTTTTATGAATCGATAGTACAAGAAAAAATAAGAACCTTTGTGATATGCATACTTATCTGCTAATTTATTTATAAATCACTAAAAGAATCCACAAAATCTGAACCAGCTTCACTGATACCTTAGGTTACTGCTTCCCACAATTGTCGATTACAAAGGCAGGACAACACACAGATGGTTCTGGCTGTATTGTTTTATCTCACTTCAGTGCTGGACCTTAAAGCTACACTGCTGCTTTCTGCTGTTTATTTTTCACGATGCTGCTGCATATGTGTAAGAATCTCCTGCTTTCCCTTTCTCCTATCTTCCTTCTGAATAGACTTCAACGAGCAACTGTAACCTGAACTCTCAGGCTGGTTAAAGCTCTATAACTGGTTCACGTCTTGCGGAGTCTTTTAATGATTTATGAGGGAGTGAACAGACAAGTGAAAGCTGATAAGAGAAGAAGAAAGTATTTTTCTCCAATAAGTCTTATTTTGTTTCTACTGTTGTTTCCTGGAAAGTTGTGTTATGATTTGAAGTATGCTTTAATTTTTTAATGTCTATAGGATATGTGGAACTGGGTTAGTAAATTGGCTTGGCTGTTGTTACTATAAACTAGAATGAATAGTGAATGCACCAACACGGTCAGATCTCCATAGGGAACAGTCCAAAGCAATATTCCCTAAATGTTTTAGATCATGAAAACTCTTGAACATCAGTCTATAATAACAAGGGTATTCTGTATGACACCTTTTGCTTTCAATTTGATACTGAGGAAAAAAAAGGATAAATTACTACTAAATCAGTAAAAAAAAAATCTTATCTTCTTTTTACCAGCTTCTTCTGAACTAAATATAGTGCTTGAATCCTAGTAAATTTATTAGCTATGACAACCTTACCGGTATAGTCTTTCTTCCTCTTGCCTCAAAGCTCCACTTTCCAGACTCTTTTCTAGTAATTCCCGATTGTCCTGGGTTAATGTATTAATCTGAGACAGCAAATGATTATTCTGCTCTTGAATAGTAAATTTCACCTGGGATAACACCTAAATGACAAGTAACAAATATTTACCAAAGTTTTATTTGTGCCGCTATTGTTTTCTGAATGCAGTTAGTTAATATGGACAATATATACAACTCTACGCTGCAATACCCACCTGGCACTGTTCGGAGAGTGCTGTATTACTGATTTCCAGGCGTTGTACACATTCCTTCAATTCCATACGCTCTCTCTCAAGCTGTTCTCGCTGTCTTTGCTCGGCCCCTAGCTGTCTCTTCATTTCTCTTAGCTCTGAGGTCTTTTCAGTATAAGTATTTTCTAATCGAGACAGCTGATCTTGAAGTCTGTATTGGAAGAGCACGCTTCATTAGTTCAAGAAGTTTTCCAGTTTTGAAAAACATTTTCATACACCTCTTTGAAAATCTTCTCTTAGGGGAATCCTCTGTTCAGAATTCTAATTTTTTGGTCGAGAGTGGATACAAAGAGCAACTCTGGTATTGGAGAACTGTCCTATCCTACATCACACAGACAATCCAATGATGTGAATGGGCATTGTATAATACTTTATTTACCCTGTGGTGACACTGCAGAGATATTAAACATTTACTTTCAGGTTTCCCCAAAGATCGCTGGAGGTCCCAGCCTGACGATACTGTGTAATTAGCTTATTATCAAGAGATTCTCCGGCAAGAAGGGATCGTCCAAAGTATAGAACCTCTTTAATATACTAAACCAATAAATATAGTCACGGATGGGACATGGGCAAAGTGGTATAGAGAGCCATCTAGGACGCTTTAAAGGGTGAGCACAATTTTTTAAGGAAATCATAACTATTTACTTTACACTACTCATTTTACTTTCTGTGACTCTTCCTATCTCTGTTGCAACCTGCTGGTGACACTCCGTGACACGCTAAGCTCAGTGGCCACTTTCGTCTAAGAGCATCCTGATTTAAGCCTCGAAGTGATGAGGTACTGTTGATCAATTGTAAGGTATGGCCTTGGTCTCATAATGCCAAAATTTGAACAGCATGATGAAGAGGACTGTCTAAATCCCAATTCAAATTGATCTCCTAAATTTATTGGGTGATTCAGGGATCAAAAACCTGTTGTGAATTTCACCATTAAGCTCCTTGTAAGAGATCAGCAAGTTGTGCAAAAAGTAATGAAACACTGAATAGTTGGACATCTGCATTCTAAAGTCAAGAAATGGTCTCATTTAGTTCATTTTCAAAAAATGTTATGTCCATCTTGAAATTTCAACCAAAAGCCAAATATATCTAACTTTTTGTGAATAGTGTATATTTAATATTTGATCTCTTACCTTTTCCTTAGTATAAAATCTTTCCAATACATTTGGAAAAATTTTCACCAAATATATTACTATAGTTTACAAATTTATATATTTAGTATTTATAACTGAATATAATAATTAAAAAGAGTTTCTTTGTCTATGGATGTCTTTTCCAGGTGGAGAGTATTTACCATACTGCATGTCACTACATTTTGTCTGAAATACCTTTCAATTCCTACAATGTAGAGGTTACTCATATGTTATCATAACTAGAAATGCAACAGATGGGATGTCAGACATCGCACCCGAAGTCATGCCACACCGGGAGTGCTGTTGGACTGGAAATGTTGTGACATAGTAAACTAACCCCGTAAAAACCCTAATCCCAAACTAGGTTTAAGGAATATGGTTAGGATTAGGGATAGGGTTAGATAAAAAAAATATAGTTTCACCATCTCACAAACACAAATTGTTTTACTAGTTCGGTCCAACCAGTGTCCAGTTTGAGAAACACTACTACCTTGCAATGGTCTAAAGATGTGCTTGTGTACTTCATGTCACAATAAATATTGTGGAAAGGCCCATTTTGCTTATTCATTCACCTCTTTTGCTCATCTTGTAGCCGCTGATTTTCCATCTGCAATTCTTGAGCTCTGTCCAAGTGCTCTTGCACATTTCTTTGCTGTTCCTGCTGTATCTGTTCCCCTTGTATGGACAATTGAGAAAACCTAACAGACAAGTATACAATATAAATCATATGCAAATCATATACACTGGTCCCTTAACATACAATATTAATTGGTTCTGAGACAACATGTTTAATCCATTGTATGCTGGAACCATAACTCTATGGAAAACTGATAATTGGTTCTGAAGCCTCAAAATGTCAACCAGCATAATGTAAAATGAAGATTGAAAGAAAGTTAAAGCTAAAGTAAGTCCTTACATACAACAGTCATAAAGAGCTGCTGGAAGCTGGAAATCACTTTCTACTTCGGTTATAGGGGCTTATTTGGGCAATGTACTTTATACACAATGTGCCAGAAAATGAGGCCGCCCTCACCTGGTGCCCAAAAAAGGCTCACAACATGTCTTACTGCACTATACTGTAGAGAGGCGCTAAAAGACTGCCAATCACTGAATGAATTTCTCTCATACAGAGGTTTTACAAGTAAAAAGTTCATGATAATTGGTTGGATCTTCCATCAATCACATATACTGCAGATCAGCAGTGTGACACAGTAAATTGGGTATGGTTTTAAGATACAATGTCCCTGAATAGACTATTGTATAGTAGAAACTATTGTATCCTGGGGTACCAACACTTGAGGGATCACTGTATTAATCTTTCATAAATAGATTAAAAAAATATGAGTGAAACTGTAGATCAGAGGCCCCCCGACTAAGGTCTGCTTTTGATGTGAAGAAGGGCACAATCACAGTGTAGCGGATGATTCGCTGCTGGAGTTTACTAATTTTTTCACAAAGAGCCACAAGTTTTGGTTTGTCTGGGTATTCTGGTTTCACCCACACTCCAAAAACATACTGATAGTTTAATCTATAATGTAAATAGTGAGCCCAAACAGGGACAGAGACAAAAGTGAATGACAATCTCAGTACAGCGCTGTGGTATATAACAGTGTTATATAAATGGGAAAAAAACTACTTAAACCAGAAGAAAGATTTGCAGATACTGTCCTACCTCTCCTGTAGCTCACGATGTTCTTGTTTTAGCACTCTCACAGCATTGCGACTTCGTCTTAGCTCTCTTTGCATCCTTTCCATCTCTCCTTCCTGTCTTTGTAGGTCTCTGAGAAGGGAGTCATAACGTCCTTGTAAATCTGATCTCTCTCTTCGTACACCATGCAGCTCTATAAGTAGCAAGGACAGGGGCGATTCTGTGGCAGAAAGAGGGGTAATAGCCGAATTGGGATCAGATGCAGAAAGTTGATCTGTGTTGGAGGTGGCCTCACTAGATGATGAAGTGGTGATTTTAGATCCAGAAATGGTTGTTGCTCCTGGGGTTGAAGATAAACTATTAAGAATTGAAGTGGATTCAATTTTTTTAGCTTCAGATTCACATGGAGTGCAAACAGATTCAGAAACAGTTGATGGCTGAGGAGCTAGGGAGATGTTTGCTTCTACGTGTCTACATAAGTTTGGTTCTTGATCTCCATCTTGCAGCAGTTTTTTCACCAATACTATTTCTCCAGAGTTTTCTTCCATGTGCCTTTTCCATGGCTCTGCCTCCTGAAAATTGTGGTGTGTTTTATTGTCTTCAGCTCTTCTCTTGCAGGATATCTTTTTCCCAGCCCTCTGCTGCAGTTGACCTTTAAGAACCTGTAAATCTTCAGCACTTTCTTGCAGTTGTCTTTGAAAAAGTTCTGCTAACTTTTTGCTTTCATCTAGTTTGCACTTAAGAGATTGCTCATATAGCTCCCTTTCTTTCAGCTGTCTTAATAGTGAATGCTCTTTTCCTGTGCTTTCCTCCAACTGGCTTTTGAGGGTTTGTATGTCTGTTTCTCTTTCTTGGAGAAGTTTCTGAGAGAGTTCTGCTTCTTCAGCGCTTTCTTGAAGTTGTTTTATTAGACACTGAGTCTGCTCATCATTCTGCTGCATCTGTTTTTCTAGTGTCTTTACTTCACCAGTTTCAGACTGCTCCTTTTCTTCAGGAACCACATTGATCATGCATTGTTTTTCTTTGGTCAATTCGTCGAGCTGTCTCTTCAGTATTTGAATCTCTGTACTATCCTGTATTTGTTTCTCAGTAGCTTGCAAAGCTATCTCATCTAATTGTCGCTTTAAAGACAGCTTCTCTCTATCTTTCTCTTCTATTTGAATCTTCCATGACTTTTCTTGTTCAGCACTCTCTTGCAGCTGTCTCCTTAGGAACTGGAGCTCTGCACTATTCTCCTCCAGCTGTCTCTTTAATAGCTGCTCTCTTTCTTCCAGGCGTCGGTTAAGCATAAAATTCTCTGCATTTCTCTCCTCTAAATGTCTTTTTTGGGATTCTATTTCTTCCATACCTTTCTGAAGCTGTCCTTTTAAGGACTCTATTTCTTCTACCTTTTCTTTAATCTGTCTCTTTAGTGAAATTTCACTTATCTCTTTGTCTTTCACTTGTCTTATCAGAGATTGTATGTGTTCATCATTCTCTTTTAAGAGGTTCTGAGATGACTGTCTCTCTCTTGCATGTTCTTCTATTTGTCTTTGCTGAACTTTCCTCCTCCCTTCATTTTCCTCTAAGTGTCTTTTAAGTAGCTGTAATTCCCAGTCACTCTCTTCCAACTTTCTGGTTAGGGACTGCTGCTTTCCAGTGCTCTCGTCTAGCTGTCTTCTCTGGAATAATATTTGTTCTTCCCTTTCTTCAAGCTTTTTTTGCAGGCCTTCTATATCTGTCTCACTTTCTTTAATCCTCCTGAGTAAAGTGTCCTCTTTCTCTACACTCTTTTGTATTTTTGTAGTTAGACTTTCGATGTGATCTGACATTTCATGAAGTTGGCTTTTCAATAAGGTTGATTCTGCAGTCAGAGTCTGGACTGCATCAGTTTCATCTGTGTTCCCTTGAAGCTGGTGCTGAAGACATTTTTCTTCCATATCCTTCAGTTGTATCTTTAATGACTGCACCATTGTATCTTTCTCTTGTAGCTGTATCTTTAGGGACTTTAGCTTCTGGGAGCTTTCTTCCAGTTTCTTGCACTCTGATAGCTTTTCTCTTTGACTCTGCTCCAGCTGTCGTCTCAGTAATTGTGCCTCACTACAAGTGTCTTGCAATTGCTTTTGAAGAAACTGAATGGTCACTGTGCTCTCTTCTAGCTGTTTCTTTACTAACTGTTCAATGCCCTCTATTTTTTCCAAGTTTCTTTTGAGTTCTTGTATCTCTCCTGTTCTTTCCTCTAGTTGTCGCTTTAGTAAGTCATACAGTTCTTCTCTTTTTGCTAAGTTTTGCCTGAGTTCCTGTACCTCACTTATCTTCTCTTCTAATTGGCTTTTAGCAAACTTCTGAAATTCTCCTTCTTTGGCTAAGTTCTCTCTGAGTACCTTTACCTCCGTAGTTCTCTCTTCCAGTTGTTTTTTCAATAGTTGTTCTAGTTCTTCTTCTTTTTCTAAGCTTCTCTTAAGGATTTGTATCTCCGCTGTTCTTTCTTCCAGTTGTCTTTCCATTGACTTTATCAATTCAGTTCTTTTTTCCAGATTCCTTGTGAGTTGTTTGGTCTCATTACATCTTT
>JAODAL010017607.1:37500-77217 GCA_025379985.1 Phyllomedusa bahiana
GCTTCTGGCATTTTTGGGCCTTTCCCCCCCAATGACATTTTTAAACAGGCCATACTCCCCTGCATTATTTGAGAAACAAGCCAATTCCCCCCAGTACTTAAAATACGGATAGGGTACTTAAAAAACCCCGGCTAGGGGCCAAATTTTTCCCGGGAAGACTACATGGCTCCCCCAAACCAAACCACTAACTCTCCCGGGAACAACTTCCCCCTTACTCAGGAGAAAAAACCTCATTTCCCTTGCAAACACCCCCAAACCCCTCCACCCCCCAAGAACCAACTCTTTCATGGACCCCCCCCACCTTCGGAAAGCACCACCCACCAACCTGACCAGCCACGGTTTTCCCTTTTTTCTTTTTTCCCCTTTTTCCCTACCTTCCCCCACCCAAAACCAGCGCCAGCCCAAAAATTCCCCAGGATAAACCCAAATCTCCCGGTTTTTAAAAACCCAACAAAAATAATCTACTGCCCAAATGCCAAAACCCTGAGAAAAAACCCTATGGGCTTTTTAACCGGGGCATCACCAAAAAAGAAGACAAAAACTTCCCCTTGGAAAAACAAAACCCAAATTTTTGCCAGCAAAAAGGGGCGGGGGATTACTTTTGGCCTATCAAACACCCTATTTAAAACACTGTTGAGGACATCTTTGTTAACCATTTTGGGGAAGAGTTCTGCCGTCGTTTTAAAATTCGGGGCCCAAGGGAAAAGTTTGGCTGAATACCCAGTGTATCTTAAACCCTACTCGGGAGTCCAACTGAATTGGGGAAAATTTTTATCCCCCGGAAGTCTCCCTATTCCGGGCCCAAAAAGGTTTTGACATGAACACAAAAAGCCACAGAATCCTTTTTTCAACGGCGTTTTTTTAAAAAGGTCTCCTTAAACCCTTTGGGGATTTTTTTTAAAAACTATTCGAAAAAATACATTTATTGGGAAGTCAACTTCTCCCCAAATTGGGCAAAAGGCACAGACTAAATTCATCTCAACAATTGAAAAATTCCCCTACAGTGTCCCAAACTTCGGGAGCTCCCAAAGGCCCCTAATTCCAGACTCCTAAACCCTTACGAACAATTAACCAGCACAAATATCCCCGGGCCCTTTCAACCCATAAACCCTCATATGGACCAAATTTGGTTCCCGGAAAAATGTCCAGCGCACGACCTTCTGGGGGGCCAAGGCTGGATTCAAAAAAACTTGTTTTTACTGCAACCGACCCGGGAACCATATCAGGAGGCAGTGCCGTGCTAAAGCTCGGAGAAAAAAGGGAACTGCTCCAATGGACACAACAACCGCAATAAACCCTTCAAGGGAATAATCAACCCTTTAACCTCCAATTATCAAGTTTTTTTAATATCAACCGCCAAGATTCAACCAACAAACACAACGCAGAAACCCCAGTCCCAACAATAAAATCCAAATTTAATGGACTTTCAAGTTACCAACCTTAAACCCTAGTTCCCGGCAAACAACATATCCTCAAGATCATCTTTTCCGCCTTTCCAAACCCCAAACACCCCCCCCATCGTCCTCACCCAAAGGGCTCCAACAAAACTATTCCCCCTTTTTACTCAGGCTTTAGAGAACCCCCACTGTTAAATCAAACTGAACCAATGTTACCGGCATTCCCTTTAAATAAAAGGCCACCAAATTCCTTTTCCTTTTAGATAAAAGTTTTCAGCCAGACGGGGTTTTGAAAAACTTCTTTAAAACCCACCCCGGGCGTCAACTTAAAACCCCTGAAAAACATTTCATGCGTTAAGGGATGGACCCCCCAAACCCCGGGCTCCTTACCCCAACCCGTGCCAAAATTTGGGCACCAAGGATCTCCTGTATAAAAATACTTATCTCTCCCCCCTTACCCCAACTAATTGCTTGAAAACTAGTCTTTAAAAAACATTTAATGCTACTATCAATATTTAAATTTTTCTGGAATGTAATTTTAAATACCAAAACTCCAACTTCACAAGAAGCTCCCAAAAAGCTGTTCCTGCCTTCATAGTTTTAAACCACATCAAGCAATAAAACCCCCTGAACTTTTTAACCCCAAGTACCCTCCCGAAAATTGTTTAAAAGATCCTGATGATGTCGGGATTTCCCTTTCCCGCTCACCGTACATGTCTTCTTTAAAAGGGTGCTAACCCCCCCCTCGCTTTCCTCAAAAATTTCCTTTAAGCCCCCAATAAGCCTTTAAAAACATGAACAAGAAAATCCCCGGAGTCACAAAACAGAACATTTCCCGGGTAATGGGGTACTCATCCACTCATTTCCTGTTTTAAAACACCTCGGTTTTCCCCGTTCACAAAAAAGTTTTTCCCTGTGGGAAAATCCAAAAAAACCCTTTTTTTTCAGGACTCAGGGGCAATCATTTCTTTAACGGGTTTTGAGAAACCCCTTTTGGGCCCCCAAAACTCATTTTCTTCCAAACCAAGTATCTTTTTCAGCTGCTACTTTACAGCTATTTTTTTTTCTGCAATGTCCCTTTTTCAGGGGTCCCACTACACAAGACTGTTTAATACCCTTTCCGCTTTCCCCTTTTCAGGCCCCCGGAACTTGGGTGGGTTTAAAAGGGGGACAGAAACCAAACCCCCCCAACAGTTGAATCAAGCCCAGGAGGGCTGTAAAGATATTCTCTTTTTGGGGCACCTTTATTTTTAAAATTGTCAAAAAGCTCTTTGATCTTTTTCAACATTTGGCATCAATTTTAAATGGGAAAGTCCCCCCAGTCCTGGCTTCCCCTTTGGGGTTCTAAAAAAGTTTTTTTCCCCCGGGCATTGCAAAAAACAACCCGGGTTAAATAAACCCCCTTTCCGATGATCTGAAAAAAACTGTGAAAGCCCCATTTTTTCACCGAAAAAACTAAAAAAACTACAAGGATTTTTTGGCCTTTGGTTCCCCCCCCCCCCCCCCTTTACTGTCAAAGGAAACCCAATGCCTCCAGTCCCTTTTGCAAGTTTACCAAATATTCTTTTTAAGGGGCCCTTTGTTACAACCCAAAGAACCTCACTGAGGGACAAGAGTGTTTCCAAAAACCCAAAAAAAAAACTTATCCTACAAGCTCCCCCCCTTTGGGGGCCCCCAACAAATACAGCCTTTCAACCTCTTCCTATTTTGGAAAACTAAAAAGGCCAAAAATTCCGATTTCCCCACACAAAAAAAAGGAGAGGGCCCTAAAAGACCCTTTCAATTAAAATCCTGTTTCAAACGGGGCTGTCCCCCCACTTTCCTCAGACTATCACTGCTGCACAAGACTTTTTGAAAAAAAAAGAAGACTAATTTTAAAGGGGGTCCGGCCCCAAAGTTTTGACCCCTCATGACAAAAAGGGATCCTAAACAGTCCCCAGCAACCTCAACTCAAAAAACAGCGCCATCCCGAAACAATGCCCATTACTTATGCCGAAAATGTCACTTTGAAGAGATGAAATTTCTTCCCAAACCCAGCCAAACCCGCTTCCTCTCTCAAGGGGGGGAAAATGGGGAAGATCATCTACCACAGATGAAGACCAACGGGAGGGGGATGAAAACCCCTTCATGACTGTCTTGAAGGGGAAAAACCCAACCAAACTTCCTACTGCTCTACATCCAAAATTGGAGAGCCCAGACTTTCCCCGATGGAACCAGATATGCGGAACGATCAAGACGATTCCATACAGGAATTTTTTGTTTTTACCCTTTCCAAAAAAACCGTGAAGGCTGCAAACCCTTTTCCTTCGAAATGCCCGCCCAAGAAGGTGAAATCTGGGGCGTAACAGAACTTTAAGCTTTGCCAAAAAAAGACCAAGAACAATACCGACTCAGCCTATGACTTTGGGCCCGAAAATGGGGCCCCGCGAGATTTTTTACACAGGGAACCCCATCCAAGAAAACAAAAACCATTTTTTAAATCGATGCATGCTCTCCAAATTGGGCCAACTCAAGAGGGCCCTTTTGAAGACTAAAAGCCCATGGGAAAAATGAGACCAAAAGGCACCTACAGAGCAACCTTGGCTGCAAAGGCACAGCCCTTTCCCGAGATTCGAGAGGAAGCAGGGGTTTGGGGTATAAGGCGACCAAGCAGAGAAGAAAAAATGAGAATGTGGCAGAAAAAAAGGAATGGGGAAGAAAGAAAGAAAAAAGGGGAAAAAGAAAAAAAGGAATGAAATTTGAAAGAAGAAAGAAAAAGTGAGAAAAAGAAGGGAAAAAGAAAGGAGAAGAAGAAAGAAGGGAAAAATAGAGAGGGAAAAAAAGAGAAAACCCAAGGGCAAATGCATTGAATCCATTTTTAAAACCCGTTTAGACAATTCAAACAACTCGAACAACCCAAGGAAAGGGAAAATTTTTGGGAGGGAAATTTGGGGGCAGAGAAAACATCAAGAAGGATTCTAGAGGAAAGACAATAACTTTTTTTACCAAGGGCAAATTTTAAACCACTGAAAAACAATGGGGGCCCTGATACAACCCCCCAAGGGAAATAACCCCAAAGATTTTCTTCAATCAACAAGATATACCCAGCACCCAGAAAACTTCATTTCCCATGGCAAGTAGCCATGCTAGAAGTTTTTGAAATTTTCAATACTTTTAACCCAAAGGGGTTTATCCAACACCAAGGAAGCAATTTGGGTAAACACATAACCTCTCCAGCGGAAACCCGATTGAAAACACCATAAAAAATTTCCCAAGAGTTAAAAAAACAAGTATGGGTTTTAGTGGTGGTGGGTTGTTTACGGAAAGGGCCTGAAGTCAACCCCGTTTTTCAACATTTACTGTCAGAACCACTATGAAGAAACTATTGACTGAATTGAAATGCAATTTGGATTCCTGAGGTTTTTTAAATCGACCAAGGGGGCCTGCCTTCACGCAAAGGGAACCCCGAAAACATTGGAAAATAAAAGGGGCTGACCCCCGGGCCCGCACACCCCCCCAAAAAACAACCCCAAATCCAGCAAAAAAGTTTAAAGAATGAACCCACTCTGAAAACAAAAATTTTGAAAACTAGCAAAAAAAAACAACTCTTCCCTGGCCCCCAGATCCTACCCATTACACCATTATGGAGAAATACCCCCAACAGCCCCCTGGTCTCACTCCTCAGGGGTAGTATTCTCAGGCCCGCCCAGATTAGGAAGGGTTTTAAAACCTAGCAGTTGAGTGCAGGGAATGAAAACCTTGGGAAAAAAAAAGTTTATAAAACTTTGTAAATTTAAAAAAAACTAATCCATGCATAGGTTTCCTCCCTTTCAGACCCAACTCTGAACAAAGCAAAATCCCGGTGACTTTGTGGGGGGCAGAAAACACGTCAGAGATTCTCCCGGAGCCCAGATTTGACCATACCAAGTAAACCCCGATGTCCCCAACCCAATGAAAAATTGGGAAAAAGACCCACCTGGGTTTCATTCTTTACACGCCAAAAAGTGACTGCGACCCAAAAAGCATCACGAACTTTTCCCTTAACCTTTCCCTATTTGTCTAGTCCCGGAAATTTTTTTTAAAAAATGCAAGAGGACCCAAACCAAGGGGGGGCCCCCAAAAAAAATTTAAAGCAAAAAGGGTCCCGGGCAAAACAGGGGTTTTTAAACACTTTTCGGGCCCCAAAAACAACAACCAAAAATATGGACTGGGGTAAATTAAAATCTATTAAAATCAAACCAAGGGTTTGGGAAAACCCAAAAAACATCCGAGAAAGCCTTACAAGGAACCGAACAATTAAGCCCCCACCTCCATCATGAATTTTTCCAGAATCATTGAGGGGTTTTGGGAAAAATAAACAATCCATTGGGGCCTCGCCGGGGACTGCCTGAGGGGGCACCTGGGGGTCTTGGTCAACATCATCCTTTCCATCAAAGGGGTCTGCGAGGAGGGCCGTGGTTTTTTTGGAAAATTTCGCCCCTTGGGGCAAACCACCCGTGGGTTTAGGGGTTTAACACCCTCCACCTGTTCAGCCGCTGTCTAAGGAGAGTGACCTTTTCCCATTCTTTTTTCAGTTTTTGGGAAGAGCAAACAATCATCATTCACCTCTAAGGGGGGGGTGTTAAAAACAATTTTTATATTTTTAGGGGGGGCTGTCCAAATTGGGGAAATTTAAGGAAAAAAAACATCAAAAGTCTGTTTCATCATTATATTCTTAATTTAAAACTCATTTAGATAGTTTGTTAAACTGCTTTTTTTCAAACATCCTTAACGAATTTTCCCAAAATCTCTCACACAATTTTTCCCTTTAGACAGATTCGGGGCTGCTAGAACCAAGAAAATTTAAGGGCTTCCTCCTCCCCCAGATGAAACAGAAGAGCTTTGGAATGTGTCATATCACAAATGCTTTTATACAAAAATGCAAAAATTTTAAAATTGTCTCTTAGCCCCCAAACCCCCCAAAAAAAATTAAACCCAAACAAGTGGTGAAGAATAGTTATTGATTAAAAAAAAATTTATTTGGGAAAGTTTAAAATTTTCTTGATTAAAAAAGAATCATTTCCCAAAAAAAAGGGGTTGGCAAGTTTTTCGATCCCCCGGCTGCCGGGAGCAATAATAAAAAATAATTTGGAAAGGGGGCATTTAAAATTTTTTAAGGGGGGGAAACCCCCGAGAATTTCCACAAACCGATTTAAAACATCTTTACTTGAAAAGTGCCAAATGGTTCAGTTTCTGTCCCCACCAAAACCCAAAGGGTGCATTAGCCCCCCCCATGTGGGCCCCAGAACCAAGCCAAAACCTCAGGTAACTGGACACCCTCTTAAACCCCTTTTGTTATAACCAACTTAATTTGGCCCCCTCTGACCCTTAAACCCGAAAAATAAAAATCATTTTTGTAAAATATTATCTGTCTATGTGCCCCCCAATGGGGAATTAAATTGAAATTAAAATTTAACCCGGCCCCTACTGTTTGTCTTATCATTTGCCTCACATTCCTATTACTCGATCTTTTAAAAAATTTGCAAAAACCAAGGGGTATTTCCTTGGGCATGTTTTAAAAACGGTAACAGAACGGTTTTTAAAAACGAAAAAGAGGAGCTGGTGGCATTTTGACTGGGAGAAACTTTGTTTAAAACCCGATGGGGAAACAAATCTCTCCCGCCCTTCAGGGTTTGGGGGTAGGGTGTCCTCAAGGGGCCCCTGGGTCTCCCGTGCCCTGTGGACAGGATTAACAATTTAAAACAGTATCTGGTTGGGCCTTTCCACCCCAAGGGGGGGTGCAACTCCCCCCTAACCTCAAGCAGGCCGACGACCCTCGAGTTTTTTTGGGGGGCTTTTCCTTTAAAAATTGGTGTGGGTTTTTTTCCTTTTCCCTTTTTTTAATTTTTTTTACTTTTTCATATAGGAATTTCTGTGCAGTTGAACAGGTTTAAAAAACATTTCAATACATGACTGTACCCGCAATGTGTTTTGCCAAAATGTCATAGCCCGTCAAGCTCTGCCAGCCACACAACGGGGTGCCCGATGGGGGGGAAAAAAATGGGATGTCCCCCAAAAACACGACAAGCAAAAGGGTAACAATTTTTTAACTTTTTACTTTCAGGGCCCCTATCATACCATCCACTACCAGCTTTTAATGTGAACTACCAAATTTTTAAAAAAACAAATTTTCCCAAAAACTTTGCTATTTCATCCCAAATTTGACTAAAAACTATTTTCATATTTCTTAGTTTTTGCAGATTTTTTGTCATGTAACTGCAAAAAGTTAAATGTTTTGGGTCCTGGGGGTGGAAAAAATCTTTTTTTTTCCTTTGTATACTACAAAAATTTCACTTTAAAAGCTCAATTGGTTTTTTCCCAAAAGAAAAGCCCGGTTTTTCAATCGAGAAGCAGCCATGAAGAAGATTTCCCAAGAAAAGAGAAACAACATCATTCAGCTCATTGATAGCAGTCTCTCAGCTAAGAAAATTGGCAAACTGCATCATGTGAGCACCATGACAGTTGGAAGAATGCAAAATGAAGTCCATCCAACTATACAAAAGCCAAGAGGTGGACATCCAGGCAAAATATCGGAGTCAACAAATTGGCCCATCCCAAGGTTTATCAGTTCTGGCACTAGAAACACAACAGTGGAGGTGGCTTATATGCTTCATAATAGTGAGATCATAGCAATTCATGCAAGTTTGGTGCAATGCACATTTCATAAGTCTAGAATGGTGGCCTGAAAAAAGGTGAAGAAGCATCGACTTTAATATCGTCATAAGAAGTGTTGGCTCAAGTTTGCAAAAAAGTATGAAAGTGGAAAGTAGAAGATTGGAAATGGGTAAGTTGGAGTGATGAGAAGAAAGTCAATAGACTGGGCTTTGATGGGTCCAAAATGGGTCTGAAACAACAAGGAAAAAGGGGCTAATGGATCGATAAATTGAATGAACTGTAAATAATAGTGGAGAAAGCCTCATGATGTGGGGATACGTCACAGCCAAAGGCATAGGGAATTTGACCAAGATCACTGATGGTCTCTATGCTGAACTACAGAACTACGTACAGAAAGTATTCAGACCCCTTTAAATTTTTCACTCTTTGTTTCATTGCAGCCATTTGGTAAGATCAAAAAAGTTAATTTTTTTGCTCATTAATGTAAACTTTGCACCAAATATTGAAAGAAAAAAAACAACAGAAATGTAGATATTTTTGCAAATTTATTAAATAAGAAAAACTGAAATATCACATGTTCATAAGTATTCAGACCCTCTGCTGTGACCCTCATATTTAACTCACATGCTATCCATTTCCTTCTGATCCTCCTTGAGATTGTTCTACACCTTCATTGGAGTCCAGCTGTGTTTAATTAAACTGATTGGACTTGATTAGGAAAGGCACACACCTGTCTATATAAGACCTCTCAGCTCACAGTGCGTGACAGAACACATGAGAATCATGCGGTCTAAGGAACTGCCCAAGGAACTCAAAGACAGATTTATGGCAAGGCACAGTGGCCTCCATAATCCTTAAATGGAAGAAGTTTGGGACGACCACAACTCTTCCTTGACCTGTCCATCCAGCCAAACTAAGCAATTGTGGAAGAAGAGCCTTGGTAAGAGAGGTACAGAAGAACCTCAAGATCACTGTGACTGAGCTCCAGAAATGCAGTAAGGAGATGAAGATTGAACTTTTTGGTGTTAATTGTAATTGGTATGTGTAGAGAAAACCAGGCACTGCTCATCACCTGCCCAATACAATCCCAACAGTGAAAGATGGTGGTGGCAGCATCATGCTATGGGGGTGTTTTTCAGCTGCAGGTGCACAACGACTGGTTGCAATTGAAGGAAAGATGAATGTGGCCAAGTACAGAGAGATCCTGGATAAAAACCTCTTCCAAAGTGCTCTGGACCTCAAACTGGGCCGAGGATTCATGTTCCAACAAGACAATGACCCTAAGCACACAGCTAAAATTACAAAGCAGTGGCTTCAGAACAACTATGTGACCACTCTTGACTTGCCCAGCCAGAGCTCTGACCTAAATCCAATTGAGCATCTCTGGAGAGACTTGAAAGTGGCTGTCCACCAACGTTCACCATCCAACCTGAAGGAACTGGAGAGGATCTGCAAGGAAGAATGGCAGAGGATCCCCAAATCCAGGTGTGAAAAACTTGTTGCATCATTCCCAAGAAGACTCATGGCTGTACTAGCTTAAAAGGCTGCTTCTACTCAATACTGAGTAAAGGGTCTGAATGCTTAAGACCATGTGATATTTCAGTTTTTCTTGTTTAATACATTTGCAAAAATATCTACATTTCTGGGTTTTTTATTTCAAGATGGGGTGCAGAGTGTACATTAATGAACAAAAAAATGAACTTTTTTTGATCTTACCAAATGAATGAAATGAAATGCAATGAAACAAAGAGTGAAAAATGTAAAGGGGTCTGAATACTTTCCGTACCCACTCTATATATGAGTAAGTTACTTCGTACACTCAAGTACAATGGGTATAATAAAGATGACATAGAGTTTCAGCAGGACAACGACCTGAAGCATATGTCGATTGGTGAAGAAATGGTTCAATGACAATGAAATAGAGTTTCTGGATTGGTCCCCACAGTCCTCAGACCTCAACCCAATTGAACATCTGTGGTTAGAGTTGAAGAAAAAGCTGTATTCGTACCCAAGTGAGTCGACCAGTATGCAGCAACATTGGGAATTTGTAGAAGAGACCCATGATCAGATTTCGGTCGAGACATGTTTGAATCTGGTGGAGAGCATGCCCAGAAAGATTCAGGCAGTGCTGAAAGCCAAAGATGGATTTACAACATACTAACAAAAAAAATTTAAATTATAATTTTGATTTTTAGGAGCAAAATAGTAACAATGCAGTTACAGTATCTCACAAAAGTGAATATACTACTCATATTTTTGTGAATGTTATATCTTTCCACGGGACAACATTGAAAATATATGACACTTTGACACAATTTAAAGTAGTCAGTGTACAGCTTGTAGAACAGTGTAAATTTGGTGTGCCCTCTAAATAACTCACACAGCCATCAATATCTAAACCGCCAGCAACAAAAGTGAATGCACTCATTTAGTTTAATATTTTTGTTTGTTTAACAGAAAAAAAGGAAAAGAAGGCACTTCACTCGGTAAACGTTTGTAACCCATAAATGCATGTCTAGTGATAATCAACTATTCAACGTTGCTGTATTGGAGTGTTAATAAACACATTTAAAAAGAAAAGTGAATGCACTCCAAAGTAAAAATTAACAAATTGTGCCCAATTTGCCATTTTCCCGCTACAGAGTCATGTAACTAATTAGTGTTACAAGGTCTCAGGTGTGAATGGGGAGAAGGTGTGTTAAATTTGATGTTATCACTCTCACGCTCTTTCATACCGGTCACTGGAAGTTCAACATGGAACTTAATGGTAAATAACTCTCTGAGGATCTGAAAAAGAGAGTTGCTGCTCTACAGAAAGATTGCCTAGGCTATAAGATGATTGCTAACACCCTGAAACTAGTGCTCAGACCATACACCGCACACTGCATCAACTTGATCAGTATGGCTGTTGTCCCAGAAGGAAGCCTCTTCTAAAGATGATGTACAAGAAAGTCTGCAAACAGTTTTCTGAAGACAAGCAAACTAAGGACATGGATTACTGGAATCATGCAAAAACCAAGTAGTTTCCAGCACAAACCAGTCCAATATCATAAAAAATAGCAAGAATTTATTGACGATAGCACAAAAAGATAGCAGCAGTAAGTAGTGACCGCCAAGCAATGGAAGACACAGGATGTACATGCTAACGCATTTCGGGTGACTCACATTGCACCCTTTCTCATAGCAATCCCTAATCGCAACTAACCCACAATACAAGTATGAGATCACACAGGTGAGGGACATACAAATTAAAACACAATGCATTCACATAATCATCATGCTTACCACTTCAGTGTACGGGCGCAACCAGCCAAACAATCCTGGCGTGCCAGAAACAGGAGATTCCCATTTCCGGACATGTGCAATAAGCAATAAAGGTCCTCTATTGGCAAGGGAACTGCACAGCCACACTGAGAGGAAGGCTATGTTACACGTAGACAACGTCCCTACTAGCAACTTCACAATAATTAATATACATTCCAATGACTGGTGAATAATAACAACAACAAGTGTATGTGAGTAAAGTGCAGGGGACGAAGAAAAGTAAAAGTAAAAACCAAAAAGGAAAATACAGAAAATTAATTGGTAACATAAAAAATATAACCAACAATAAAAACAAAATTGGAAAAACACATATATACATGAGAAGAGAACTTTTTTTATTTTTATTTAATTCATGGTGAGACTTAATAATAACACAGAATTTCTCATCTCAAATTGAGGCCATTTGGGCAGCTGTATCCAACATAATGATCCAGAATGCTTCCCAATCTCTGAAGAGGCAAATAATATCACCGCCTCTAATGCATTTGTTAACCTTTTTAGTAGCGCAGATCATGAGATAACTATAATCGTAATTGTGACATTGGATAAAATGTATGGTCAGACCAGACTTGTTTCTATTAGAATTAGGTGAAATATCATTCACATGTTCTAGAAATCTAGTTATGGTGCTCCCTATATAGTGTAAATTGCACATACAGCAGGAGGCCAAATACACGACATGATGTGAATTTAGAAATTGTTTGATAGAAAATTTCTTAGTACCTGAAGTATCTGTGAATTCCTTGCACTGGTTCACAAATGTACATCTGCAGCATGGACACAAACCGCACTTAAAAAATCCTCTACGTACAAACCAATTTAGACTAATGGATTTAGATCTATAACAGTTGGATGTCAGAGAGCTGCCCAGGGTTCTCACCCTATAGGAAACAATCCGACAGCCATCTGATAAGACAGAAAACATCATCTTCCTGTAATACAGATAAATAATTAAGCACAATATTTTTAATCTCTTTGAATTGTTTGGTATGGTCCAATACTAATGTGGGTGTTCTAGACTATAAATTAGGTTTTCGCTTGTACTCTAATAGATCTGATCTATCCTTACCCATTGTCCACTTTTTAGCTTGCTCCAGGACACCGACAGGATAACCCTTGATTTTGAACCTAGAGCAAATAGTTTTAACTTCATTTTGAAAATCATGATTATTACTACATTTGCACCTAGCTCGTATAAATTTACCTATCGGAATGGATTTACATGTTGCTTTGGTGTGAAAACTGTTAAAGTGCAAAACTATATTGCCAGCAATGGGCTTTCTAAAGGTCTTTGTAGTAAGAATTTGGTCATTAGACCCTGAGAGATTTAGATTAAGAAAACAGATTGCATGACTGTCCAAAGTAAAAGTGAACTTGAAATTAAAAGGGTTGTTGTTCATATAAGAAATGAGGGAGGTTTCAGCAGATACTTCACCCCTACAAACATTTAGGAGGTCATCGATGTATCTGCCATACCGTCCAAATGACACAAAAAAGGTTTGTCTACTGAGAAAAAACATAAATTTCCTCCCACCAGGACATTGTTAGATTTGCCAGGGATGGGGAGTATTTGGCTCTCATAGATACTCCCTTCAATTGCAGATAAATTTGATCATCAAACATAAAGCAATTATGTGTAATCAATAAATTGATAACATCTAAAATAAAACTTTGTAATACTGACAAATAATTACTGTATTTTTGAAAATGAAATTTGATAGCATGAAGGGCTACATAGTGTGGGATGCTGGTATAAAGTGACTCAACATCACAAGTAACCCAACTAAGCTCATCTGACCATTTTTTGTTTTGAAATTATATTAAAACGTCCCTGCTGTTCTGCAAATAACCTGGGACTCTTTGCCTCTCTGACATGAAATTATTACCAGAGACACTGGGTCTCATTGGTGGTTCAGTGGAATTTTTGTGAATTGTCGGCAGTGCATACAAGACTGGAATTACTGGGCTGACATTCTTAATATAATCTGCCTGTCTACGACTTAAAATCCCCAAAACAACCCCATCTTTCACTAACCGATGTAACTCAGTATTGTATTTCACAGTCGGATCAGTACGTAACTTAAGAATTATGTACTGTGGTCTAATTAGACCAAAATAAACTTATTTGGCTCAGATGGTGTCAAGCATGTGTGCCGGCAACCAGGTGAGGAGTACAAAAACAAGTGTGTCTTACCTACAATCAAGCCTGGTGGTGGGAATATCCTGGTTTTGGGATGAATGAGTGCTTCCGACTGCGGGTAGCTACAGTTCATTGAGTGAACCATGAATGCCAATGTGTACTGTAACATACTGAAGAAGAGCATGATCCCCTTGTTTCAGGAAGTGGTCCGCAGGACAGTATTCCAATATGATGACGACTCCAAAAACGGCTCAAAGACAACCACTGCCATGCTAAAAACAATGAGGGTAAAGATGCTGGCCTGGACAAGCATGTCTTCAGGCCTAAACCCTATTAAACATCTGTGGGATATTCTCAAATAGAAGATGAAGGAGCGCAAGGTCTCTAACATCTCCGTGATGTGGTCATGGAGGAGTTGAAGAGGATTCTAGTGGCTGCAACCTGTGAAAGTCTAGTGAACTCTGTTTCCAAGAGAGTTAAGGCAGTGCTAGAAAATTATGGTGGCCACACAAAATATTGACACTTTGGACACAATTTGTCCATTTTCACTTAGGAATGTACTCACTTTTGTTGCCAGCAGTTTAGACATGAATGGCTGTGTTATCAGTTATTTTGAGGGCACACCAAATATACACTGTTATACAAGTTGTACACTGACACTTTACATTGTATTAAAGCATAATATCTTCAGTGTTGTCCCATGAGAATATATAACACAATAATTACAAAAATGTGTGGGGTGTACTCACTTTTGTGAGATATTGTACATGACAAGAATCTGCATAACTAAGCATATGCTAAATAGTTTGTGTGAGATAATAGTTTATAAAATGATGGTATTCTCACGTTCAAAGCTGGATAGTGAGATATGGAGCCTGAAATTAAAAAGTTTAAAATTTTGTTACTTTTCAGTGTATTACTATCAAACTGTTACTAAAAATCCTGCTATACCAAGACCAACTTTATCAATGATACCATTACATAGGAAACAAATAATACCACCAGAACGTTACCATATTGTCACCGCATATTGACTGAATTATACACGTTTCAAGCTTAAAACATAAAAAAGGTAGGCCTATAATTTTAATAACAAATACAATGCTGGATGAATTACATAATTGCATTTTTTATTTCTGGGAGCGGAGGAATAGTTATTTGGTGAGAGTGTGGGCATCGCGGAGATTTGACGGTTCTTCCAGGTGTTCAGAGGAGCTTCCCTTTTATGGGAGGTTCTGGGACATCTGGTAAATATAAGTTATTAGGGCATGAAAAAAAATAATAAAGAAGACCACATGCTCAGGGGCTGCACTTTATGAACCATGACACTCTGGCAGACCATGACCACCCCTGCACTATACGATCGGTTACTTACTGAAATGCCTGACAGGTAATGCTATATTTTAATGTATAGAAGTGACCTCCTTTGGAGGTAATATGATCACCAGTCAGAAGAACCATGTGACATGACAGCGTCTAACTAGACCCAGCACAACTATTATTATAACAAATATTACATGGACCTGTTCACTTGTAAGGGTGGCATCTCCTGCTGTAATACCGGTAAAAAGAGAAGAAAGGCTGCCACCCAGTGACGTCAACAGATTTATTTAACTGAACTAGAACAGTAAACTTGGTATAGCAACACACTTCTATTACTGCTTGCTGGTGTCCAACATTAGCCTGGTTCAACCTTTCGCCATGTACTTTGACAGCACACATGAGGGACCGGAGTGTCCCCCTTTGCCCACACTTTGTACTCGAATTGCCTCACGGGTGTGTAGACTATCTAGTTCGGATACACAGAGAGGAAATCGGACAATCAACATGGCTATGTTTAAAGTCAGGGAACTTCACTATCACTGCCTCTCTCTCTCTTTTTACTTTCTCTCACAGCTGATTCTTGACTGATTCCTCATCCCCAGATTCCCATCCCTTTTCTCTTCCCGGGTCCCTCCTTTCCCATCTGCAGCCCCCTACTTCAGTGACACCTCATGGCAGCCTTAATAACTGCTGGTTCTAGCATTACACAGTTACCAGCGGAAATTCTAAATAAAATATCCTTTTCTGCTCTTTAGAGGGAGACAAACAAGGGGAAAATAATCAAGACCTGTGTTTCCCATGTCGACCTTAAAGGGGTTGTCTCACTACAAGAATTGCTTTTTATGTTAAAGATCTTGCAAAAACAAGTCACTTTGCAATATATGTCCATTAACAGTATCCTACCTATTCCTAGATATCCCCTCTTATATGGGTTGCATCAGGTCCTCAGGTCGCTATAGCTACAGACCTGTTTGATCTATCCTGATAGGCTGCCAGCACTGGTTGCTATAGCTACAAACTTGGCTTCTACTGCAGCCTAGTGGAAGCCAGTAAACACGCCCCTGAATTGAAAATGAAACCAAGAAAACAGGACTGAGGTGAGATGAATCAATGTAGTGAGACAACCCTTTTAATGTATAGCTCTCTGAAGACAGATGCTCCTGATGAATTAAGATGTGCAGGCCTGTTGATACATTTTTCTAATCTTTGCTCATGCACCTCACTGAGATCTACTCCGGCTATGAACTGGAGTAAATTTTTTGCTACAATTTATTTCAATTTTTGAGGAGACTATAGTAAATCTATCGGGCTGTGGTGGGTTTCACCTCCCACTAAGCCAAGACAACTTTTAGACAGAGAGCAGTATAAAAGTGAAAGCCGTGAACTTTTGTGCAAAGTGGTCATGTATGCAGGATCTGATGAAGGCAATACTATTTCTCAGAACAAATTCAGAGACTCCACAAATGTTCCTGCAGGGTTTTGCATATTTATTTTTTTTCTTTGTGTTCTAAAGTCATATCCAATAAATATATTTTACACTGACAAGCAAAATGGTAACAATGTTTTGAACTTGTGACTTTCAGACTCCATATCTCACCATCCACTCCAGCTTTGTACATGAGGCTACTGTAATATTATTTACAGTCATCTTACCTATCTTATACATAAATGTGACTTGCATGTATTTAGCATTTGCTTAGTTCTGCAGATTCTTGTCATGTAACTGCATTGTTACTGTTTTGCTCCTCAAAATCAAAATGTTAATTTTTATTATTTTGCTAGTATTTGGGAAATCCACCTTTTGGTTTTCAATACTGCCTGAATCCTTCTGGGCTCTGGATCAGATTCAAGCATGTCTTGACCAAAATCTGATCCCAGGTCTCTTCAGAACATTCCCAATCTTGGTGCAGACTGGACTTGGATACAAATACAGCTTTTTCTTCAACTCTACCCACAAGGATTCAAAAGATCAAAACATTGTTACCCTTTTGCTTGTCAATGTCTGTTCTACCTAAATAGCTTAATTATTGTATCATAAGGTGATAAACAGCCGGATGTTACCATTTTCCTACAGTAAAGTTATCCCTTAAACAGGCGCAATGCATGAGGGAGTCAGGAGTCAGGAGTCGGAGTCAGGAGTCGGAGTGAGGAGTCGGAGTCGGGAGTCAGAGTCGGAGGTTTAGGAAATTGAGGAGTCAGAGTGGGGGCTTTGGCTTGCCGACTCCACAGCCCTAGTTAAAAACACAAATACAAAAAATAAAATCAAAACACGTACTTCGCCCTTTTCCCCTTTACAAATGCCAATCGTCTCCAAAAAGACCAAAAATAAACAAAGTACGCATATTTGGTATTGCCGCATGCGTAACAACCTACTATATATATATATATATTATATATATATATATATATATATATATATATATATATATATATATATATATATATATATATATATATATGTCATGTTAATTAATCCGCACAGTGAGCAGAGTGAAAAAAAAATACAGAATTTTTGCTCATCCCGCAGCACATAAAATGGAATAAAAAGCGATAAAAAACAAAGTGGTGCCAATTAAAACGTCAATTCATCCCACAAAAAAAGCCCTTACACAGCTCTGTATATGGAAAAATAAAAAAAAAGTTGTGACTATCAGAAGACAGTGATGCATAAATATTGTTTTATACAATAAAAACCCTTTTTAAAAAAAAAAAAAAATGTGTTTCCACATTTAAAAAATTGAGTAGCATCGTCTCGACCCAGGGAGTAAAACTAACTTGTCACAGATGCTGCACGGTGAGCCTTGTCCTCCAAATAATGATACCAAGAAAAACGTCAAATCATCGCGCAAAAAACAAGCTGCTATACAGCTCCATACACAAAACAATAAAAAAAATTATGGCTCTCAGACTATGGCGATGCAAAATCGAGTTTTCCTTTTTAAATGAAAGTGTTTTTATTGTGTAATAGCAGTAAAACTTAAAAAAATATAAAACTTGGGTAACGCTGTAATCGTATCAACCTGCTGAGTAAAGCTAGCAAGTCATTTATACCGCACGGTGACCGATGTAAAAAAATAAAAATAAAAAACACTACTAGGATTGTTGTATTTTGTTCAAAATGCCTCACAAAAAACTTAATAAAAAGTGATTAAAGCATCATATGCACCCCATAATTCTATTAATAAAAATGTCAACTCCTCCTGCAAAAAACAAGCCCGTAACCAGCTCCATATATAGAAAAAAAAAAGCTATGGCTTTATGGCAGATTATGACAACATAAAAACCCAATTTTTTATAAATATATTTCTATTATGTAATAATAGTAAAACATAAAAAAACTATATAAAATTTATATAATTGCAATTGTACCGACCCGCATAGTAAAGTTATAATTTCATTTATCCCTTACGGCAAACACTGTAAAAATGAAGCCCAAAAAACAGGAAGGAAAAGGTTGATAGGTTTTTGTTTTCTAGTGTATATGATGCCCATAGAAAGATGGTTAAAAAAATTATTGAAAAACACTGGCGTGTATTAGCTAGTGATAATAAACATGGTAATCTGTTTAAGGAAAAAACATTATTTGTTTACAGAAAAGGACGCATAGTAGGTAACCAGATCGTTTCCAGTAAATTATATAACACAGCAAGGCAAAAACAGACTTTCCTCAATCCCCAGTGTAGCGGTACTTTTCCATGCTACAATTGCCAAAACTGTAGCTCTATTATAAAGGGACCATTCGTCTTGCATCCGGCACATGGCCAGAAAATATTCTTCAAAGGGTCATATACGTGTGACACTAAGGGTGTAATATATTTACTTAAGTGTCTGTGTGGACAAGGTTACGTGGGACAGACTACACGAAGTATCAAAGTCAGGCTCAATGAGCATAGATCTAATATTAGATTAGCCAAGCACAACTCCTCTGCTGGTATCTTGGCAGACAAAGAGAATAGATTTGGAGAAAGTAGCGTAGCAAAACATTTCCTTGAACACAATCGCAATGTTACGGAGTTGCGATGGTGTATTTTACAGGAGGTAAAGGGGAGCGAAGGGTTAACGTTGGAGAGAAGCCTCTTGCAACATGAAGCAAGATGGATACATAGGATGAACACCTTGGCCCCGTCAGGAGTGAATGAAAACCTCAGTCTTAGAGTGTTTCTGTGAATTGTTTTGATTGTTTTTTGTTACTTGTGTTGTCCAAACATGTGTATATAAAGCAATTGTGAACGGACCTACTGCGTGCTTGAGTAAGGGGGACGGGTTCCCCAAAACGTCATACGCGTGTTCTCTGGTCCCGCCTGTCCGTCAGCCAGCTCCGTGATGGAGACGCTATGCCGGATCGCGACACATGGATACCATTTTAAAGATGGATTTTTTCCAGGACGGTTCGTCCCCCATGTATAAGCTGTTATAAAAGCAAGTATCTTTCTCTGGATGAGCTTTTTAAGTGTCACTAGTTATGTGCAATAAATGATACACTGTTTATTACCTATATCCACCTATCGCTTGTTTATCAAGAAGCATATATGAAAATGGAGGAATCCTGTTGATAGGTGATGCGTGGTGCGAGCATTTGTTTTTGTAACTACCAGAATCTTGTGAAATTCACAAAGTACCCAGTGAGGTGTAAAAGGTGATACATTTTTACACACCGACATGGTGCTTCTCTCCTATGAGATACATTGCCCGTTCTGAGCTATAATCTTCTTTGTAATACAGGGATCTTACCTCTCTGACACACAAGTCTCGTAGCTTGTCGATATTCCGATCCTCTTGCTCTTTTTTTTCTATAGGATATTGCTCTGTGTTTTCCAGTTCCATTTTATCCCCAGCCAGGACCTGTAATCTCTCTCTTAGGTACTGATTTTCCTTCTCCAAACGAAGGAAGGCCTGGGACATCTCTGAGCTTAAGTCCAAAGCTGAGAGATAGAGAAAAAAAAATGGTGTTTTTAAAACAGACTTGCAGTATATCATACAACACAGACCAAGCAGTCTCATAAAAGAAACAAAGCACAATGTAAAACATGTGGAGGATCTATAACAAAAGTCTTCTCTGCCTTTTTTGATACATACATTCAGCTTCAGCATCCTGTTTCTCCCAACTCTGTTCTCTCTCAGTTACTGGTCTTATTTCCCACTTTGGGACTGTCTCACCATCTGTTTCATACACTCTCTCCCAAACTTGAGATGTCTCTTCCCTTAGCATTCGTATCTCTTCAGCCAGAGTTAGATTATCATGGAGAAGACTCTGCACTCTTTGGCCCTCGGAGTCTCTTTCCTGAAACAAGATGGTTATAACCATGATACATGGCAAGACAGACTTGATGTCATGTGTTAGCTACAACCATACAACACTACATATTAGTTGTTCAGTAACTTGACATGTTAAATGGATTTAGGAGGACTTGAACAAAACAAAAAAAAAATTAAAACTATAGATGGATAGATAGTACGATAGATGGATAGAGAGATAGCTAGATAGATGGATGATAGATAGATAAATAGATAAGTAGATAAAGAGATAGATAGATAGATAGATAGATAGATAGATAAATAGATAGGTAGATAAAGAGATAGATAGATAGATACTCGATTGCAAAGCGTTGCAGAATATGTTGGCACCATATACTATAAATTAATATTGATATGTAGGAACTGAAGTCAGTGTCATAAAATAGAGCCTCCATAATGAGGCGATGGCATGGAGGTATTGGAAGAATAATATTCAGAAACATTCACAGAATTTCAGAGTAACCTCTGCAGTTAGATCTGTATCATACCATTTCTACTCTCTTCAGTTTTTCTTCAAGTAACTGCTTTTCTCTCTCGCACATTCGAAGTCTTTCTGAGCGTTCTCTTTCTGCAGAAAGTTGATGTTCTAACACTTCTTTGTCTTCAAACAAGCTTCGTGAAATCTCTTTCTCCTCCTGTAAGTAGACTCCAAATTCAAATATTTCCATGATATATAGATAGATAGATAGATAGATAGATAGATAGATAAAAGAAGAATAGCTGAAAATACGTGAAAAATGTGGAATATTTCCACAGGTTGCTGTCTCTTTTATTATTTAAAGCGGCTTTCACAGACTTGAGCTATTTCTCTGTCTCTTACAGCTTCAAATCCAGGGGTGTGTCTCTCCGCCCAGTAGGTGTGTCTTCCCTCACTGAAGACTGGTGACATCATCATTCTGTGTGAGCAGTGGGAGAGGGAGGATGTGACAGCTCCGCAGACCTCCTGCAATGGTTAGTTCTCATATTTGCAGAGCTGTCACCTCCCTCCCCAAGCTCCCTGTAACCAGAACTGTATTGGTGTAAACAGTTATACATACAGCCTGAAATGATGGAACAAATGTGAGAAATGCACTCTGCTCCCCCTCTACCTCCAGCCTGATAACAGAGGGAAGAGAAGAGTGCATTTCTCACATTTGTTCCATCATTTCAGGCTGTATGTATAAGGCTGTGTTATATGGGTGGGTAGAGCAAAGTGTATAAGGCTGTGTTATATGGGGGTAGAGTGAATCTAGCAGCTAGAGACTCAGTAATTGACCAGATCCTTCACATCACTGGGAGAGGAGCATAGAAAGCTGTTTAAATTTTAGTTTCCCACAGCTCAGACGGGAGTAATCCCAGTAAGAGGGGCCTAGTTGCTGCAGGACTGAAATTACCTATGGCAGCTTTGGCTTTATATCACATACATATGTAGCAAATACAGACCTGTAACGCTCTCTGGATGAGGTCCATGGTTCGTAACTTCTCTGTAAGCGCATTTACTTGTCCCTCAGAGCGTCGTGAACGCTCTCTTAGGGCATCAAGTTCATCCCGAAAACCCCCGGGGCTGTGCAGCCCAAATTTGGGAAAAATTCGGGATTTTGAGCAGAGGGGAAAATTGGGGGTTTGTGAAAGAGTTACATGGGGCAAATTGTGTAAGCATTTTTGAGGAACATCAATAAAAAAAATTTGATTGGATTCTGGCCCTTATTTTTTGACCTTTTTTTCCTTTTACTTTTAAAAAGGGAAAATGCCCCTAGACATGTTGGCCTCTATATTTCAGGGATCTCCCCAAAAGTGAGTTTCACTCCTCACATTTTTGTTAAAAATTTTTTATTATATATTTTTATGGGACAATATGGAAGATATGGACACTTTTTAAACAAAAATTTAAAGTAGTCAGTTTTTTTTTCCCGCCCTTTCATAAAAAAGTTTTAATTTGTTTTGCCCCCCAAAATAAGTTTAACACCAGCAATCAATGCTAAAACCCCCTGGGGAACAAAAAAGGGGAAAAACCCCCCCTTTAAGTGAAATGAACAAATTGTGCCCAATTTGCCAAAATTTTCCCCCCGGTGTTTTTTTTGAAATTGTTAGTTTTTACAAGATCTCGGGGGTGAATTTTGGGGGGCAGGGGTTTGGGGTTATGGGGTTTCCCCATTTTTCTCATAATGGTCCCTTTTAATGTTTTAAATGGCTTTAATGGCAAAGGGACTCTCTGAGGATTAAAAAAAAAACTGTTTGCTCTACCCTAAGATGGCCTAAGCTATAAGAAGATTGCCAAAACTCTGAAGCTGAGCTTCAGCATAGTGGCCAAGACCATACAGCAGTTCACAAGCAGGTTCCACTTGCCATGGTCGACCAAGGAAGTTGAGTGCACATGCTCAACGTCATATCCAGGGATTGTCTTCTCTAGATGTATGAGTGCTACCAGCATTGCGCAAATTTTTTAAAAAGAGTGGGGGGTTTTGCCTGGTCAGTGCTCGAAACATCCACACTGCATAAAATTTGGTCTGCATGACTGTCACCCCAGCGGAAGCCCTTCTTAAGATGAGCACAAAAAGCCCAAAAACCTTTTTGCTGAAGACAAGAAATAAGGGGCATAGATTTAAGAAACCTTTTCGGTGGTTTTGGTGAGATTAAGATAAAAATTATTTGGGGCAGATGGTGCCAAAACGTGTGTGGGGGGGAACCAGGGAGGGAGGTGGTGTGCTAAAGGGGGTTTGCAGGGTCCAATTGTGACGGGCCCCCCCAGCAAGGGGGGCCACGGGGCGGGGAAGGTAGAACCCATCCCGGCCATTCAGCCCCCTGGAGGGGAGTGGCGCGATTTAAAAGACTCATGATACGTAAGCCGTCCCCTCCCCTTAAATGAATCCAGCAAAGTCCAGCAGGATTTTACCGTGTTTTTCCCAAAAATAAGCCCTCCCCCAAAAAAAAACCTAGTGATTTCACGGCCCTTTTTGGAGTAGGGCGTGAATATAATTTTCCCACTTAAAAATAAGCCCAAGTTAGTCAAGCTCTGATGATGTCACCTGGACCCCCCCTCCTGCGCAGTGCCTTCGAAAAAATGCCCCCTCCATAAAGAGCCTGTTACACTGGAGGTTTTGTGGAAACCTGCAGTGTTTTCAGGCTAAAGGACCTGAGGGGATGTCACAGTCACATGACTCGCTGGTCCTTCAGCCCAAGCCATAGAGTGCAATGTGTAGGTGAAAGTTCAATGTATACACACATACATATACACTCACATTTATACAATCACACATACCATCCCTATCTAAAAGTGTGGCTACTGTGACTTGCTGGGACTTGTAGTTCCCCAGCATGCCACACTTTCAAGATAACCATCTAACACAAATAACAGTGGCACACTAAAGACTAAGTAAAACCTCAAGGTATATAGGAATATTGGAAATGCATTACTGCTAAGGAAAATATGAAAAACCTGGGACTCTTAGTTTACAGTATTTGATCAAAGATTGTATTAAGCTCACCTCCCAAAACGTCAAGGGGATCCCAGAGCAGGTGAGTCCCTACACTAAACATGTTACCTCACTAGCGTCAATCCAGACTGCAACTTCAGGGAATGGTAGGAACTAGCAATTGGATTATCCTGCACTGGTTTAAAAGAGGCAGCTGAGTGCAGCAAGCCAATGAGATTGCCAAACTCAAATGGACTACAAACTAGAACTATATGAAATGAGAGGGGCACTCTGATTGGTTGCTATGGGCAACAAAGTGAGTTTTAGACCTAGACAGTTTTCATACATGTGGCCCTAAATGTCCCAGCATGCAGTGTCTGCACCCATCATGTTAAAAAATAAGCCCTCTCCCAAAATAAGCCCTAGCGCTCTTTCTGGAAATGAAAATAATATAAGACTCTTATTATTTATTATTTAAAATTGTGGGGCCCTATATAGACCTACCTAACTGCTGGGGGGCCCAATATATACCTACCTAACTATTGGGGGCCCCTCTATATACCTACCTATCTACTCGGAGACCCTATATTTATATCTACCTAACTACTGGGGTGCCCTATATATACCTACCTAACTTCTGTGGGGCTCTATATATATTTACCAAGCTACTGGGGGCCCCTATATATACCTACGTAGCTACTGGGGGGCCCTATTTATATATATATACCTACCTATCTACTGGTGGGGCCCTATATATACCTACCTTACTACTGAGGTGCCCTATAAATACCTACTTACCAACTGTGGGGCCCTATATATACCTACCTAACTACTGGGGACCCTATATATATCTACTTAACTACTGGGGGGCTCTATATATACCTAACTAACTACTAGGGGGGCCCTATATACACCTACCTAACTGTGCTGGTGGGTTCTATATACACCTACCTAACTATTGGGGGGTTTTATATGCACCTACCTAACTACTGGGGGATAGATTCTATACTTACCTAAATACTGGGGGACAGTATATCCCTACCTACCAGCTGGGGGATCTTTGTACCTACTTACCTATGGGGACCCTATATACCTACCTACTGGGGGCCCTACATTATCACCTACCTATTGGGGGTCCTATGTACCTACTTACCTACTGGGGGGTCCTATATACCTACCTACTAGAAGGGGCCCTATATACCTACCTATCTACTGAGGAACCTTATGTACCTACTTATTAGGGGGCCTTTATACTTACCTACTGGGGGCCTATGTATCTAGTCAGTGGGGGAGCCATATGTACATATATATATATATATAGGGGGCCCCTATCTATACCTACCAAACTACTGGGGGACCCTATATTTATATCTACCTAACTACTGGGGGGCCCTGTATATACCTACCTAACTTCTGTGGGGTCCTATATATATTTAACAAGCTACTGGGGGCCCCTATATGTACCTAGGTAGCTAGTGGGGGACCTATATATGTACCTACCTAACTACTGGGGGCCCTATATATAGCTACTGAACTACTGGGGGGCTCTATATATATGTAACTATAGGGGGCTCTATATATACCTAGCTAACTACTAGGGGGGCACTATATATATATATATATATATATATATATATATATATATATATATATATATATATACACCTAACTGCTGGGGGGTTCTATATACACCTACTTAACTACTGCGGGGTAGATCCTATACTTACCTAAATACTGGGGGACAGTATATACCTACCTTACCTATGGGGGGGCCCTATATACCTGATGGGGCCCCTACATTACCACCTACCAATTGGGGGGGTCCTATGTACCTACTTACCTAGTGGGGGGTCTTATATACCTGCCTATCTACTGGGGAACCTTATGTACCTACTTATTAGGGGGTCTTTATACTAACCTACTCAGGGCCTATGTACCTAGTTAGTGGGGGAGCCTTGTATACCTACAAACTGAGGAAATCCTATATTCCAACCTATCTACACAACTTTTACGTAGGTTAGACCCTAAAAATGAGTCAGATAAGAAGGCAGACTCTTCATATTAAGAAGGTAAAGTCCCCCTTCAGCATAGGGTTCCCGTCAACTACGTATTGTGGGCACTATATGGCTATTGGGGGAGCTATACTGAAGGGGGATTTTACCTACTTACTAGGAAAAGTCTGCCACTTATCTGACTCATTTTTTAGGTTTAATCTACCTATACACCTGCTTTTTTTGGGGGGAGGAGAAAGTGTGGGCTGGCTACTATATTGGGTGTCTTCCTACCTATTGATGGCACAACTGAGGGCCCTATAATTGGTTGAGGGCACTTTCACTATTTGGAGTCTAACATGTTTGTGTGATAAATTATGCTGGGAAAAGTTGTGGCCGGGAGAAGACGTCATGGCGTTCTGGACCGGATGAAGAAAGAATGACTCAGAAAAGATATTACATGTGAGTCCCTAAATGTAACTGCACTGTAATCACTTCTATGTCTGCAGAGCCTGTATACAAGTGGTATCTACCACTATATGGTCACTATATGGTAGTAATAGTGGTCTTAGTGTAACGGTTTACATTCAGTAACAGTACGATGGTATTATTCAGACCGTTTATGGTAGTGATATGTAGGGATGATGATGATGTACAGGTATTAATAGGTGCTTGTCCATTGCTGTTATTGGTATTATTGATCTTGGTATACTGGTTTGCTCAGTAAGTATGTAGTATTATTCACTATATGGTAGTGATATGTGGGGTATTATTTGGTCCGTGTATACTGTTGTTATTGATAATATTGGTCGTACTATACTGGTTTGGTCAATAATATTATGGTGGTATTAGTCACTATATACTGGTGACATGCGCTGATAATGGGGTCCATGTATACATACTATCCCGCAGAATACAGATAAGTCAATTAAACTGTTCAGTGTAAACTCCAACAACAACTAAACCCAAAAAATAAAAGCACCGTTGCATTTTTTTCCAGTGGTTTTTTTTTGGGCGGGGAAGGAACAGACACTTTGGCTGTATAACATATTTTTCTTTGACCCGATTTGAAATTAATTTTCTTCTATTCGACAATCCCTTTAAATAGAAATAATTTTCGGCATCATGCTACACCGCAGACATCCGTCATGTCAAGTAGGGAACCTGTCATTGAAAAGTATTGGTCAACAGACGGTGTCTGGAGGTATGGGGCCCCTAGCTGAAGTTTTACACCCAAGCCCATGAGTCTTTAGCTACGCCCCTTGTGAGGAGTACAAAGACAAGTGTGTTTTGCCTACAGTCAAGCATGGTGGTGGGAGTATCATGGTTTGGGGACGCATGATTGCTGTCGGCTGTGGGGAGCTACAGTTCACTGAGGGAACTATGAATACCAACATATACTGCAACATACTGAAGCAGAGCACGATCCCCTCCCTTTGGAAACTGGGCCACAGAACAATATTCCAAGATGATAATGACCCCAAACACACTTCCAAGATGAGCACTGCCTTGCTAAAGAAAATGAGGGTAAAGGTGCTGGACTGGCCAAACCCTATTGAGCATCTTTGGGGCATCCTCAAATGGAAGGTGGAAGAGTGCAAGGTCTCTAAGATCCACCAGCTCCATGATGATGTCATGGAGAAGTGGAAGAGGATTCCAGTGGCTGCAACCTGTGAAGCTCTAGTAGACTTCAAGCCCAAGAGAGTTAAGTCAGTGCTGGAAAATATTGGTGGCCAAAATATTGACACTTTGGGCACATTTTGTCCTTTTTCACTTGGGGGTGTACTCACTTTTGTTGCCAGCAGTTTAGACATTATTGACTGAGTGTTGAGTTATTTTGAGGACACACCAAATGTACACTGCTATACAAGCTGTACACTGATTACTTTACATTATATCAAAGTGTCATATCTTCAGTGTATCCCCATAAAACAAATTACAATATTTACAAAAATGTGAGGGGTATATGGTGAGATACTGTAAGTGGGTGATCGTATAGTACATTATAGTGCCAAGAGGATTTCAATATCCTTCACCATGTTATCTACTTTAAAGTACTGAGTAATATGTATTTTCTATTGATATTCATGTAATACATGTTCAGACCAGATCAGTGAGAGTGAAAGTGGTATTTGCAAACTGATCTTCGCCATGGCTAACATAAGTGGTTACTGAAAGCCGGATCTTTCCTATGGTATCTAAATCAAAATTAGGATTAGTAAACTTTACCTGCTGATGCATTTTTCTTAACTCCACCTCAAGTAATTGAACTTGCTGTTGACTATCAAGTAATTCCTCTGATTTTTCTTCCCTTAGAAAACACAAAGATAATATCCTGAATATTAAACCATAATTTGATTTTGTGAATGTTGTATATGAATAAAGCCACCTATTCCAAGTCAGTAGTGCCTGTGGCATCTATGTGGTTGACAGAGGCAGGGGGCTCCATCTGTCAACTATGGGCACCCCTGGAATGCTATAGTAGGGTGCTCATGGTTGCCATGGACACCAGAGGCCAAATGATGGCTTCTAGGTCTGCCATGTACAGTATTATAGTCTAATAGGCTTGTAAGATAATACAGTTATGTACAGCTATGCATTATAGAACCAATCAAGAAACCGCCTAGCCTAGTCCCATATTGGGAACATAAAAAAGTAAGAAGCAAGTAAATGAAAAATGTTTAAAAAAAATGAAATTTAAAACAAAACAGAACAGGCTACATTTTAGCCCTTCCATAGGGCCATTTGTTTTGTATAAGAAAAAATAGTTACACATCATAGGTAATGCTCCAATCTTTAAGATTATTGCATTGTATTCACTACTTTTTGAAGGATTTCTTTAATTCAACTTCAATTCAACTAAAGGGATTTTAAGCATGAGCTATCCATTAAAAAGTCCCTGTAACATCAGCTAAGTCAGGACTTTGCCTAGGAGATTACCAGACCTTTACTTTACTTCTTCTAAGCTATGTATAACCCAATGAAACTTCAGATCACGGACTGATGAGCAGATATTAAATGGGTATTCCCAGTGTCGGACTGGGGTGCCTAGGGCACACAGGTGGAGTTGATTCTAGGGGCCCACCAGGTAAGCTGTTTCTGTGCCCACCAGTGGGGTTTATTTTAGGGGCCTACGCTACAGCTACTGTAAATGACTGTATATGCCTCCTTTATTCTGCATCTTGCTTTTGCCTCTGTCTATGCTTTTTTCCTCTTCTGAGGATATATATACAGATAAAAAACATTCCGAGGTCTACCATGCTCAGGGGACCACCAGGGGTTTCCCCTATTCCCCTGTGGGCCAGTCTGAGCCTGGGTATTCCCATTTCATTGGGTAACTTTAAAGGGGTTGTTTAATATCATGCTCTAGGGGACCCATTAAAACGAAAAAAACCTTATACTCATCTACCTCTCGTCCCCGCGTCCAGTGCTGGCTCTGCAGCGGTTACATGCCTATCATTTATATCACCATTTGAAAGTGAACAGGTAAGTGGGGTCAGCCAGGTAGGTGATTATAAGTTTTTTCATTTCAATGGAGCACCTACAGCATTATATATATTTTTTAACATGGACAACACCTTTAAACATTCAACTAAAAGTAAATAAAGAATATTACCAAATATAATACTGTTCTTATTTTGCTTCCTTTTAGAGCTAGAGTAGTTCTTATCTTCTTTTTTTTGTACTCAAGCTTCCCTTGGTTACCCACTATCTCGTTTAGCTCTAACAGGCTATAGAGCTGGACATCGCTCCCTGCTATAAATTTTAACCTTTTAGAGTTCTCTAGCCTTCTGCCCTGCTGTTTAAACCCTTCCATCATCAATGTTCGTCTAACAGGCTCAGCTAGGATCAGCAGAGCTGATTTGCCAATCACTGCTATACAGCTGCTCACAGTCTAACCAAAGATTGGGAGACTGAAGATAGCTGTGGTTCTGTGAATCAGCATAGTGAGACAACACCATTAACTTTTTAGATTTGCTGGCAGAATTCATATTTCTGTTAATGATAACAGCAACTGGGCGGATCGAAGTGCATTTTCGCATGTATTTTTCAGTGTCAAATGCGCCTGAATGTATGAAAGTGTTTTTTGTGAATTTATAAATGGTGTCTAAAGTTCACTACGCTTCGCCTGTGTGTTTAGCGAATTATGGAACTTGTTTGGTGCATTAGTAATGCGCCAAACATGTATAAATGCTATAGATAGGCTGGAAATAAAAGAAAAGTCATTAGAATAGCATGTCAGTGAATAGAAGCTATGGTACTGATCTTGCTTGTTGGACCACAGGTCCCAGCAAGACCGGTGCTGTGCTGGCTCCTACTGTATGTAGAATAAGGGTGAGAGCAGCAAAATAAATTTCAAATTTATTGTAGTAAAAACAACATCATCAGTGGGTTATTTAATGTAAAATTAGTTTTAGATTCTATTAATTTTAAAACATTTTATAGGAGATATTTTTATATTTTTGGGATATTATATATTTTTATGTTAATTTTATGATAACATTTTTTATTAAGTTTAAATAATTAAATTTTATATAGTTTGATAATTATCATAAATTACTTTTTATTATTGTACTAGTGTAAGTTGAGAAATAGTGGACATTTTTTTCCCTAACAGCAAATCTAGCTCCACTTCGACTCCTCAGGCTCAGGCAGACCACACTGAAATAGGTCTGTCTGTTCTACCAGTAATGCGCCTGGTTTTGCCTACCCACATTCATATATGTGTCTAATATTACGAATGTGGTGCACCACGCCCCCAGAACACCCCCCCATGTCGGGAACATTAAATAGTGTCGAGTCTTACGAAAAATGCACCTAACATATTTGTTTGGCGTACTAGACATCGTAGCTGGCTCACTTTGGCGCATTTTACGCCAGAAAGGGGTAAAAACCTGATCATACATGTCTCTCTCAATGTTCCTTTAAGATTATAGTGTTTCTCACCTTGTGATCCTCCTATGGATACTAATTTTAACCAGTCGTAAAACTGTGAACAGTGTTCTTATCTGAGGAAAACAAGTTCCTTATATGTTCTCCTTTTTTTTTTAATGTGACTTTCTGGATGGGTCATAGTGATTGATGGCATTTTGAATAAATAAGAACAGGCCCCTTCTGGACACACAGTTATGAATCAATGCTAGTGACTGAGATTTGGAGATAAAAACTGCTGTTCACCTGCAAACTTGTGTGGCCAATAACAATCTACGAAACTGTGTTCACCATTTATGGGTATAATCTTTAGCTAGAAGTTGCTTGTTGCTACATTTTTCCGTAACTTAAGAAGGCAATTTCCTTTTTACAAAAGTCCAGGTGGAGGTAATTTTTTTTCCTCATGGCACTGTACCTAGATAAAATTTTGTCTGTACATATATAGTTGGACTGAAAAGGTATTCATACCCTTTCAAATATTCCTTATTTTTAAATGTTTCAGCCACAACTAAACGGACTTTATTAATACTTGATGTCATAAAACAATACAAAGTAGCAAGTATTTGTGAAGTGCAAAGAAAATGATACATGCTTTCCAAATGTTTGCAAATGAAAAAAACAAAAAGTGTGGTGTGCATATGTATTGACCCCTCTCCCTCCCCCCGAGACAATACTTTGTAGGACAACCTTTAGCTGTAATGACAGCTAGAGGTCTCATGGGGGATGTCTCCGCCAGCTTTACACATCTAGAGGCTGGAATGTTTGCCCATTCTTCATTGCAAATTAGCTCTAGCTCAGTCATATTGTTTGGTGAACGTTTGTGAACAGCAATTTCCAAGCCATGCCACAGATTCTCAATTGGATTTAGGTCTGGACTTTGACTGGGCAATATTGACACATGAATATGTTTTGATTTAAACCATTACATGTATGTTTATAGTTATTGTCCTGCTTGAAGATGAATCTATGTCCCAGTCTCAAGACTTTTGCTGCCTCTAATAGGCTTTCCTCCAGGATTGCCCTGTATTGCTCCATCCATTTTTCCATCAACTCTGATCAGCTTCCCAGTCCCTGCTAAAGCAAAGCATCCCCGCAGAATGATGCTGTCACCACCTTGCTTCACAGTGCGGATGGTATGTTCAGGGTGATGTGTAGGGCTGGTTTTCCACCCCCAGGGAGTTAGGAATTTAGATGAAAAAGTTAAATTTTGGTCTCATCTGAGCAGATCACCTTCTTCCCTACATAGCTTTTTGAAAACTGCAAATGGGACTTCTTATGGCTTGTGTTCAAAAGGGTCTTTCTTCCTACCATTCTTCCATAAAGGCCAGGTTTGTTGATACACGACCAATAGTTTTTCTGTGGACAGAGTCTCCTACGTGAGCTGTGGATCTCTGCAGCTAGTTCATAGTGACCCTGGGCCTCTAGGCTACTTTTCTAATTAGTGTTCTCCTTGTCTGGGCTGTCAGTTTAGATGGTAGATGTCTTGGTAGATTAGCAGTTGTACCATACTCCTTCCATTTACAGATACGTTTTAAAACCTAACCCTGCAATACACTTTGCCACAACTTTATCCCTGAGTTGTATGGTGTGTTCCGAAGCATGATATTTTTTATTCACTAATGTTCTCAAACAAACCTCTGAGTCCTTCACAAAACAGCTGTACTTATACTGAGAATAAATGACATACAGATGAACTCTATATACTAATTAGAACACATGGGTCTGAATACATATACCACAATTTTAAATTTTTTTATTTGCAAAATTTGGAAAGCATGTATCAATATCATTGCACTTCACAAATACTTTCTACTTTGTGTTGCTGTCACATAAAGTATCAATAAATACAAAGTTAAGCTTGTGGCTGTAACATTTAAAAATGAAGAACAGTTCAAGGGGTATGAATACCTTTGCAACCCACTGTGAGACTCTGTTCACAGGAAAACTGCATCTGTACAGTGGTTCCTCTGCATAAGCCCGCTTTGGTATAAGTCCTGTTAAGAATCGAAAAATTTTGTTTGGTATACAATATTTGTTTGGAATAAGACTCCAGGTGGCTGGACCTGCATGGTAGCAGAAGCATAACAGAGGAGCTCGGCACAACTTTCAGCCGGTTATCTCAAGCGAGGACGAAGAATCTAGCAGCCTGTTGCTTCCAGAGATGAGTGCTGCTTGGGCCGCATACAGACACTTCGTACCTCTATAGCCGCTGTCTCACCTGCATCTTTACACCCGATTCTCTCATCTCTTGCTCCCGCTTACTTGGGGAATAGACTGCACAGTATCCTGCTCATTCCAAATATGTGACAGTGTGTATGAGGTGGTTTGGGGCTCCGGTATAGCTCCCTCACTTACCTTCCAGCAGACCCGCCATCTTTGGCTCATTGCAGAGTTATGTTAATCTAGCTCTGCTAAAACACAGTCACCTTGCACCTGGCTACAGCTCATACTCCCTGCTATAACGGCTTCATCCAGACTGCCTTTGGAGAACGTGAGTAGTATTTTGGATGATAACCAATAATCCTATTGTTAGTATTATAGGAACAGATTAATTATTTTCTCTTCATTTCCTATGGGAAAAGTTTGTCCAAGGATCTGGAATAGATGAATGACTTATACCAAGGTATCACTGTATAGAAGTACTCTGAGCAGTTTGCACATGAACATACAGTAGCGCCATCTAGTGCCTATATGTGATAATGCATCCTTTTTCATTTTTTTTTAAGCAGAACATTTTTTGCAGTGGTTATATGACTGCATATCAAAGCACCCTATAAAAATCCAGTCAAACATGAAAAGAGCATACAAACTCCATACAGATCATCTGTATCCTTGAATGCAGGATGTCAGCTGCAAGGCAAAAGTTTTAATCATTGTTCTACTATGCCACCCAAAACTAACAAATTCCTTTTATTATTTACATCAACATATACCCCTATGTTATACACGTCAGAGGATGCACACAATATCTATCATGCTACATATGACTTACAGCTCTTGACGTACACGACGTAGCTTGCTCTGTAGATCAGCAATGCGCAGAGAGTGATTCTGCCAAGCATTTGGATCAGAAATCACATTTTGAGACACTGTTTTAGACCTAGAATCAGTAGGTCTGGTCTGTTGATCACATTGGATGATTGACAACCGCTGAAAAGAAAAAACTTAAGATTATTACTAATAATGTAGTACAGATTGAATTTACATTCTTATTTGGATCATGTAGATTGTACATGTATATCATATGCATAAATATCAACATGTAGATAATAGCCTGTCAACACAATGTGGATTATTGTTCAAAATGTTCTGTAAATTGGATGAACTTACATAAACATTTATTCAAATGATTGCTTCGACTTGTTTTGGAGTAAATACAGTTAAGCATATTATATTGACTATGCTTGCCCCACATTGTGTGTTTCCTTGATCATTTATTTCTGTTTGACATCTGCCCATCTATCCTGATTCTTTGTTTTCTAACTTGCTGTCTCTTTCTGATTTTGGTTATTTCACTGTTGCTGCCCTGTTCTGTTTCACTCTACTTTGTCCCTACTACAGTAGGTTCACCTACCTCATTGTTTAGTGTCTATAGGTGGCTGTTCAAGGAGCCTAGAGCTGCATCAATGACCATACCTCCTTGAGTAAGTTGAATGTTAACACTAGGGTTTCATTTAGACTTCATCCCTTCATCTTCTTTCTGCCACTGATATAGAGTCCGGAGGCTCCCGACCACTATATCTCCTCTTAGAGTGGCTTCACACTGCATTTTTTACCATATTTTAATGTACATATTTATGTATATATACAATAAACAGAGGCTGTGACGGTGCCTTACACCGATGTCACTCACGGACCAGTTTAGAATAGCTCATGACTCTTTTATTAAATGGATGCCTATGACGGATGCCATACAGTGGAATCTATCACCCATAGGCTAATGTTTAGCATATAGTCTATTATGAGATTGTACTGATTGTACTGAGATTATACTGATGAACACTGACCCAACTGCCTAATAGACCCATATGGAGAAATTTAAAGTGTGCGTTGGAAAGTTTCCCAAAATTCAGTTAAATATAGGCAAACAATACAATGCAAATTTAGCCAAATCTTGAGTTTGTCTACCTTTGGGCTCCCGGACATACTAACTACAATATAAATCCTTAATCATCATTAACACTTTAACAGAAAGCAAAACTTTGTTTTGATGCAAATAAATATACCTTGTCAACAAAAAATGACAGGATCTATATTGGTTATGTTGGTAAGCTGCATATGGCTCTTTCAGGGCTTATGGGCAGTCATGCAATGATTTCACTTGCAGTGAAGGATTCCATGTCTTGTCTAGGCTTACAGCCTAGCTCACATGTGTCTAACCTAAGGCACGCAGGCTTATTCCAGGCCATCATGTTATCTTAGGTGGCCCACAAGAGGTTAGACACAACGAACAGGGATGGACAAGGTTCAGACACCATTGTGGATTTGGAGCTCCGGCCTGCAACTTTACACCATTCAGCAACTCACAGGTGGTGGCACAGTTCTGACAGGCCTGCCCAGACACCCTAACCACCGTCCAAGGCCCTCTAACTACCATCTGAGGGCAACTATAATGCTAATGTGACCCTCAGTGAAAATGAGTCTGAAATCTCTGGTCTATCTTCTATGGATATTCTCAACTTTATTGCCATGTACTATAGATAGACAGACAATTCTAATACTACTACATTATACATAAGCAAAATAGTATTATCCCGTACCTCCAGAGCAGCATCTCTCTGCTTCAGGATGTCTTTCAGGTGAGCATATAACACATGGACCAAATCTTGTAGGTCAGGATGGGAGATTTGACACAAGTCTGACCCTGGCAGCGATAATATTTTGTGTGGGTCTTCCGTTATCTTTAAAGAGAGTCAAAAACATCTGTCAGCACAGACTAAGTAACAGTTAAAGCCCTGTTCATGTCTGCGTTGAAGGTTTTATTCAATGCCTCAATCATAGAGGTGGCACCGGTTCCGTTTTATGATGGACACCAACAGCGCCCAATGTATACCATAGAATATGGAAAAATTTGTGCTGCATGATTTTTGTACACAGTACAACAAGAAGCCAAGCTACTGGCAGAATAAGCTCCAATAGTAGACAGAAAAAAATAGGAAATATTCCAAAAACTAGAAAAAATCTGTGTTTAAAACCTAACTTTTAATATTATCATTAAAATAACTGGGAATAAAGCAAGACAAACACCACACTTAACACAATACAAAAAAAAAACAGATATACTACATATAGTAGGGGCTAATAGGCCAAGGGGTACATGAGATCAGCCTAACATATCCCTGTTGGTCCTATCTATTGCCTGGCCTAGATCAGGATAGCCGCCCCAATAAGGGCGGTCCCGTTGGGATCCTAGCCCTAAGTACTGTAAACCCTTACTGTATAGTCTTAATAAGTCCCAACATGTTTCGATGTCCCTCAATGACAGAATCTGCAACAGAGACTTCGAACTGAACCTCCAACCCAGATGTGAACCAGGTCTAACACAATAAATAGAAAGTTATATCAAGGAAGGCAGACAGCACACTAAAACAGAGCAGATGTACCTCCTGAATTTTCTCCGCCAGTTTGGTTTGGAAATCTAGACTTAGACTACGAATTCCACCTATTATTTCTTCACGACCCTCTCCCTGCAAAGATAACAAGGGAAGAACATTAAAGGTGTTTTCTCACAACAAAGATCATATCTGTAATGATGGGGACAGTAAAAATAAGTACCTTTGCAATTGGTTTGTATTATCTGAATCATTTAGTATAGCAGCTATGAGTTAATCTGTGCATGTCTAGAGCTATTTCTGCAGCAAGTGGTTGGGCCTTGCTCCCTTTTCTTTGATTGGCTGCCTGATATTTCTTTTAGCCCTGTTGGTACACGCCCCCTGGATGGGACACACCCCTGTGCTGTGATTTGCTGCTTGCACTCTCTTCCCTATGAGCTGTGTAAACCAGTCATAGTTGTATGTAAAGGATTTGGACAATTATTGAGTCTCTAGCTGTTAGCTTCACTCTCATATACTCTCTTATACACAGAGAGGATGTCACAGCTCTGCAGCCCTCCTGCACTGATCAGTTCTCATGCCTGCAGAGCTGTCACCTCCATCCACAAGCTCCTTCTAACCGGAACACCTGTATTGGTGTAAACATTTATACATACAACCTAAAAGGTCTATCTTTTATTAGCACTTTGGTGCTGGATATTTCCTTCTTTCAGGTTTAAGGTGGTCTGCCTGAGCCAGACTTGTTGTATTGGCACTACAATGCGCCTGTATGTATGACCTGCAGAAGAACAGGTTCATACATTCTGACACATTCTACACTACCTTAAAGCTATTTAGAACTGGCCTGTCAGCGCCAATGTTCATACATGTCGCCTTTTGACTTTATATGCAATGGATTTTGTCACAGTTTACTAACATGGATGAGCCCCATTGAAATAGCTACTATGGGGGACATGTATGATACAGGCGCAAAAAGACCAGTTTGAAATAGCTTTAAAGCCGTGTAGAATGTGCCAGAATGTATGGAACTGTTCTACTGCGGGTCATTGATTTGGCGTTTTCTAGTTCCACTACAACAACTCAGGCTCAGGTAACTACTTTTAACTTGGTCTGGCAGTTCCAGCAGGAATGCATCTAGTTTTGCCGTCCACCAGTCTCCAAATCTTGGGCGCATTACAAAGTGCCGCGGGTGCCGCATACTGCACCTTCTTTTGGAGCGTGCCTGCTCATAGATCTAGAGAACAGTCTAAACTATATTGCTAATCCCAATTAACATATACATCATGGGATATGGATTATTTTTGTGCCTCATTAGACAGTTTTAAAAAGTATCTACAAAGGAAGATATGGATATGGGTATTTATTACTAACATTTGCCATCATTTTCTCACAAAATATTTGTATAAAGTAAGACAGCCAGGAGTCAATCTTGCAAGTGTTAGCTATTGTAATAAATTTGACACATCTCCTGCCTGGTCTTGTTATATGTCATAAATTTAGGACAGTACTACACAGAATTACATTTTTATGACCACTTCCTACTTTCATTGTTGGCAGTGGGTGGGTCATGAACGGGGTCACACAGGGCCGTGACGATGGCTAGGCTAAGGTAGGCGGTCGCCTAGGGTGCCATACCTCTGCCTGCCACTAGGGGGCGCAGGTATGGACCCGGTTTCAGGAACTGAGCGGCTCCATACATAGCAGGTGCCGGCCAGTCACTGCTGCCACCTTCATAAAGCAGAAGGGGCCGCAGTTTACATTCATCCCCCCTGCTCCCTCCCTGGGGGTCAGGGAGGGAGCAGAGGCAGCAGTGTGTAGTGCGCAGGGGTGGTTGCACACTCTGCTCACCTCCCTGTGCTGGTCTGACAGCTTCTTGTCACATGACAAGAAGTTGCCAGAGAAGTGCATGCTGGGGAGAGTGGGTGGAGCTTCGGCTCCTCCCTAACATGGAGTGTGGAAATAAGAAGATGGGAAGCTGGTGAGTGCTTACTAAGTGGGGGAGGAATTAATGCAGAGGGAGAGATGAACTGGAGCAGGGGGGAGAGATTTGGAGCGGGGAGATGAACTGGAGCAGAGGGAGAGATGAACTGGAGCAGGGGGAGAGATGAACTGGAGCAGAGGAGAGATGAACTGGAGCAGAGGAGAGATGAACTGGAGCAGAGGAGAGATGAACTGGAGCAGGGGGAGAGATGAACTGGAGCAGAGGAGAGATGAACTGGAGCAGGAGGAGAGATGAACTAGAGCAGGAGGAGAGATGAACTGGAGCAGAGGGAGAGATGAACTGGAGCAGAGGGGAGATGAACTGGAGCAGGGGGAGAGATGAACTGGAGCAGAGGGGGAGATGAACTGGAGCAGGGGGAGAGATGAACTGGAACAGAGAGAGAGATGAACTGGAGCAGAGTGGGAGATGAACTGGAGCAGGGGGAGAGATGAACTAGAGCAGAGGGAGAGAAGAACTGGAGCAGAGGAATAGATGAACTGGAGCAGGGGGGAGATGAACTGGAGCAGAGGGGAGAGATGAACTGGAGGAGGAGAGATGAACTGGAGCAGAGGGGGAGATGAACTGGAGCAGAAGGAGAGATGAACTAGAGACAGGGGAGAGATGAACTGGGGCAGAGGGGGGACATGAACTGGAGGGGGGTGAACTGGAGCAGGGGAGAGATGAACTGGAGCAGAGGGGGGAGATGAACTGGAGCAGAGGGGAGAGATGAACTGGAGCAGAGGGAGAGATGAACGGAGCAGAGTGGGGGAGGAAAATGGTGCAGAGGGGGAGAGTAACTGGGGCAGAGGGGGAGAGTTACGGGAGCAGGGGGGGGAGTTACTGGAGCAGAGGGGGGAAGAACTGGAGCAGAGGTGGAGAGTGGTGCCGGGAGGGATAGAAACTGGTGCAGTGTGGGCTAGGACCTGATGCAGAGGGGGGAGAGGAATTAGTGCAGGAGGGCACAATTTTTTGGGGAGGAAGGACACCATTTTTTTAGGAGGGAGGGGGGCGCCATTGACTGTATTTGCCTAGGGCACCAAAATGCCTTGTCCCGGCCCTGGGGTCACATGTCAAGAGCTGGCTTGGTGGGTACAGTGGGGAAAAAAGTGTTTAGTCAGTCACCAATTGTGCAAGTTCTCCCACTTAAAAAGAAGAGAGAGGCCTGTAATTGACATCATAGGTATACCTCAACTATGAGAGACAAAATGAGAAAACAAATCCCGAAAATCACATTGATTAGGAAAGAATTTATATTGCAAATTATGGTGGAAAATAAGTACAGGCAGTCCCCGACTTACATCGTTCCAACTTACATCCAGGGGCGTAACTACCGGGGTAGCAGATGTAGCAGTTGCCCCGGGGCCCGTGCGCTTAGGGGGGCCTGCGCCCTGGGACAGCTGCTACTGCGTCCGCTACCCCGGTAATGCCGCTCTTGGGCCCGCCGGCAGTGACTTAACAGTTCCTGCGGGGGTGGGCGCGGAGCTGAGGAGCCCGGCGCATGCTACCTCCGAACGCCCGGGCCCTCTGGCCCGTGCGTTCGAGGCAGCGCTGCTGGAGATAGCAAGGGGGGAGCGACGATCCGCTCTGCTACTTCCCCTGCCGGCCACTGTGATCCCCGTGGGCGGCGCGCGGTGACGTCCCCAATCACGCGCCGGCCGCGCTGAGCGCAGAGGCTGCAGGGACAGCAGCAGAGCGGCGGCGCATCGGGGGAGCATGTACCGAGGTAAGTAAACTATTTATTATTTTACCTGCCCCTA